>CAWUDS030001594.1:0-100899 GCA_963859935.3 Lathyrus sativus
AATCATCAAAGTCCCTTATGGTTGCCTTTACGAATCGAGTCCCTTTCGAAAAATGATGATAGTCCCTCCAGTTTGCTTATTACACCCCACCATGGCCTTCAAAAATCCAATTGTCCCTCACATGTCCCTTAACATCCAAAGTAAGGACTACCTACTCCATTATAGTAGGGATAGTCTTACTAAAGGAAAGAATAAAGAATAAGAAAGACCTTTAAACATTAGGGTAGGTTACTCCTAGGTGCTTGCTCACTTCAAAACTGTTTCACACTTAAACAAATTTTCAACAAGTTTTCAAACAAGTTCTTAACACATCCTTACATGGATTATTTATTAACTATTCTGAAAATTTTCTATTCACACACTACACTTTCAAAACAATTCAAAAGTGAGCTTAAGTACCTAAGAGCCCATGGATAACCATGGATGAAAAGGGTGCTAACACCTTCCCTTTTCATAACCTACCCCCCGGACCCAAAATATTCTCTAAGGTCTTTCCTGTTCTTTTATAACCTTTCCTTATGGATAAAATAAAAGTCGGTGGCGACTCTTGCTATCCGCAACATTGTTTAAAGTCAGTTCTCCCACCGTGTTACAATAGGCACTAAGATCCAAGAAGTCTTGTTACGTTGAAGGCTGTGCAGAAAAGCCTAGAGCCTTTTGTCTTCACATTGGAGGCTGTGCTGAAACAGGCCTGATGCTTTTTGTCTTCACTTGCAGAATACTTTCCTCAGAATGGAATGCACAGATAAAACCTTTTTGTCTGTGTCCTTGTGTCTAGCACAAAATAGGAAAGAGCTGTTGAGAAGGACCAACGTACATATTTAAATCTTCTTCAAAGTGAGTTCAGCTTTCAACATAAGAATCTGAATCTTCAGAGTCTTCTGATCAAGGATCATCTGGATCTTCAGAGTCTTGAATGTTCTTCAGATTGAGCTGAAACAGAGTATGTGCAGCTAGTGTGCTTGAGCGTGTAAATCCTTCAGAGCAGAGTCTCTATGCTTTAGAGGCTCCTTCTTCAGAATCTTCAAGAGACAGTAGTCAGATTCTTCTGGGAGCAAAGTTCAGATCTTCACTTAAGATGCTCTTGAACTTATGAAGTCTTTCATACAAACAATGTTCAGATGCAATTTTGCTTTCTTAAGATAATTTACTTTAGTGCCTGTAGCAAACAATCTAGAACACGTTTAGAGTATATAATTCTTGAATACAAAATTCATAATTGTTATCATCAAAACATAGAGATAAAACTAAGACACAATCTGTGCTTTTACAATCTCCCCCTTTTTGATGATGACAAAACATGAGAAAATTTTGTTCAATAAAGAGTAAGAATTAGAAACTCCCCCTGAGATAAACAATCTCCCCCTGAAATAAATACTACAATAGAATAGAATACTTCCCTTTCTGATTGAGTATATTTCAGATTCAGAGCCTGATGAATGAGTTCAGAGTCAAATCTTGATGCCAGATGATTGAATAAATGTATCAGAGTAAGATATCAGAGTTGATTGAATACTCAGATTTTCTTTAGAGAATCAGGTTCTGGTTGACACAGTCTCAGGGTAACTTCAATGAATTATGTCAGATATAACAGTATAATCTGAAAGACTTAAATTCAAATAAGTTAATAAAATGTCTGAATTTTAGTTTTGGTAAATGCTTATAGGTTGAACACTCAGTTTCTCTTTTTCTCCCCCTTTTTGTCATAATCAAAAAGATATACAAAGACGGAAAGAAATAAAAGAGAAGAAGCAAAAATAGGAGCAAACCATGTTAGCATGCAATTAAAACAAAACAAACCAAAGTTCACAGACAAACAGGCAGAGATCAAAAACTCAGTTCATGTGCAAAACAACAAATAAAACTAGGTCTGGCGAGAGGCAATGAGGGTCAGAAGCTCTGTCATCTTGGCAGCTGACTCTTCTTGCTTAGACATCCAGGTCTTGATTTCATCGGTTGTTTTCTCTTGCTTGATCATCTAGTCCTTGATATCCTTCACATCATTCACAAGTTCTGAAACCACAGATGAAGACGGAGCAGATGCAGCAGCAACAGGGTTCCCTTCAGATTGGTTTTCAACAGAAGCTTGTTCAACCATTTCAAAATCAGGAACAACCGGAGGAGCAGCTTCCAATAGTAACACAGGAGGAGGAGGAGGCATGTTCATCAGTGTCACCTTTATTAACTCAGCAAATTTAATCTTAGCAAGCTTAGAGCATTTTGCTCTAACTTTTAGGGCAGCTTTGTTAAACATCCAGATGAAGCGCTTCCAAGCAGTATTCGAAACATTTGGGTCCAAACTAGACATACATATAGCCTTAACACGATCATATTCAGAATCTAACTCCTTTTTGAAAATATCAAACATAGCATTAACACAAGATCCTAAATCTGACTGTTCATTCTGACCAGAGGAAAAAGGATTAGGGGTGTTAGCAGGAGTAGGTTCAGATGGTTGTGGTTGAGGTGTGGGTGGTTGAGATGTGTGGATGACAGATTGAGGGAGTTCAGCTGAGTGAGGAAAAGTTTGATTCTCAGATGGATTAGTTTCAGGTGGTTGTGGAATGGTTTGGTTTTCAGCTGTTTGAGTGTCAGAGGGTTGAGCTTCAGATGGTTGTTGAGATGGAGAGTTTGGTGGGGTATGAAACAAAGCAATGTTAAGATGTTTCTTCATAACACTCTCAGAGCGAGCTTGTTTAAGTGATTCTGAATCATAGTCAGATGAATCAGATGAATCAGATGAATCAGAGGATTCATCTGAGTGAACAGATGTAGACGAAATTTCAATTGTTTGGTTGAGGGGTGGAATATCAAGAATATTGTCAGAAAGATTTGGATCTTCTGAGGGAATTGCTTGTTCAGAGTGTTCAGGTTGAACAGTCTCTGGATGATTTTGTTCTGAAATAATTATTTGTGGTTGGGGAGTCTCTATGTGGGGATTCTCTTGTTGCGACAAAGTTGGTTGTGGAGGTGTTGTTGGAGAATTTTCTGGTTGAGTTGGTTCTGGTGGAGTTATTGTTGGAGAGTTTTCAGATAAAATTGGTTCTGGTGGTGGAATTTCTGTTTGAATAGTTTGATGTTGTGGATTAGATGGGATTGGTGCTGGAGATGATTGTAAATTTACTGGTTCAGAGGATAGTGGTTCGGATGAGATATTAACAGACTTTCTAGATTTTGAAGTTCTTGGTATGAGGTTTGGAGAGAGTTGTGGTGAAGATAGTGGTGAATGAACAGTAGGAGTAGGATCAGAGGCTAATACCTGTTGAATGGTGTCTCTGATTTCTTCCAGAGTAGCTTCTCTTGGACTGCTTCTGGCCTTCTTTCCTTCTTTCCTCTTCTTTCTTGATGCTTCAGGAGCTTTTCTCTTCTTCTGAACGGATTCTTTGTCAGCCTTCCTCTTACTGCGCCTTTCCTTCATCTGATTAGGCAATTCTTCTCCAGGCTTCTGAACGAGATTGGCAGGTAAAGGGATTCCTTCCTTTAGGCATTCAGTAATGTACAGCCAGACAAATTCCTTAGGTTCATCTGCACTGAACAGTGGAAAATCTTCCACAGGAACTCTTCTACCTTGAATCTCGTCAGAGTTGATCTTCCTGAGTTGTCCTTTCAATTCTGAGATGATTTTCATCCTCTTCAGATTGAGCCCATTAATTTCAGAGCCAATGATGTGAGTCAGATCCTCTGTAATCTTCGCATCAGTCAGATGTTGAACCAGTTTGTTCTCAACAAGTATATCAGAAATCAACCTTCCCAGGGGTATCCATGTCCTTACTTTACCAGCTTTCGCCCTTACTTCCTCTCTGGTTTCTTTGACATGAGTTAATAAATGACTGAAGATGAGATACGGTAGATCCACTTTGACATTTTTGCTAATGCAGTACATAAAATACAAATGTTCAGAACTCACATAATCTGGAGAGTTTGAAGGTTTTCTGTGGAAAAACGTACTCATAAAGATTTTCGCCCAGATCCTATAAATGGGTTTTAAATCTTTAACCTTGCTTGACGGCAAACCAGCAATAGTAACTTTTTCATAAACCCTATCCATATCGATGCGAGAAGAAGCAAGATTTGAAACACCATCAGACTCAGTATAGCTAAACAGTTGTCTGATCAGGTTTTCAGTGATGACTATCTCCACTCCAAGAACCGAAGAATGTATAAACTTGGGACCCGCGCTTGCATGTATCCAAAATTCCTTAACCAGTGTTGGAAAAACAGGCCCCATTAGCCTTTCAAAATATTTTTCCCACCCTTGAGCTTTGATGGCAGAAATGAGATCAAACCCATTTTCCTTTAAAGAGTCGAGGTCAATGAAGCTTTCACAGAGCACCTCTAGATCAGCCACTGGAGTGAATAAGGTTCGTTCAGGTTCTTTGTACATGATGGTCTTGTTAGGTTTTGCAGCAGTGTTTGAAGTTGACGCCATTGAAGAATAAGAATACCTTGGTTTCGGTTTAGGGTTTTGGAAAAGATTGAAAAGGAAGCAGAAACGCATGAATGAAGTGAATGTGGAAAGTGTGATAGAAGTGTGATAGGTGATATATATAGGAAACCAAAAAAAATAGGGCACACAAAAGACACTTACGCACGTTTGGACAGCATTAAATGAAAAGTAATCATTTCACATCAAATTATGACAGCTGGGGGAAAAACAAGAAAAGTGAGATTTTCAAAGCATTACCTCAAACGTCAAATCAGTTATGCACTTAATTTTTTCAGAAATTGAATGCCACGTGTTTGCTTTGTTGGCTCATTTGATTTCTCTCACGAAATGAAACGTTTCCAACTTTCAGATCTTCTGAGCTAGTTAGTTCAGAGTTTTACCCAAAACGAAATAATCAAATAAATATAAATGAATAAAATAGACAGATGAAATACTTCAGATTATTAAACATTTTGCATCTGAGAGGTTGCCTCTGAGAAATATTACTCTGGACATAAATCCATACAAATATTTTTCAGAATAAACTTAAATCTATCTTCAGCAAGGGGTTTTGTGAAAATGTCAGCCCATTGATGATCTGTATCAACGAAAGCTAGATTAATTACACCCTTCTGAACATAGTCTTTGATGAAGTGATGTTTAATTTCTATATGTTTTGCCTTAGAATGCAAGATTGGATTTTTTGACAAACATATAGCAGAAGTATTGTCACAGAAGATAGAAAGGTTACTCTCATAGATTTGATAATCTTCTAATTGACTCTTCATCCAGAGCATCTGAGTACAACATCCAGCAGCAGCAATGTATTCTGCCTCTGTAGTTGATAGTGCAATGGTAGGTTGCTTCTTGCTGTACCATGAGATCAGATGACTTCCAAGAAACTGACAGCTTCCAGAAGTGCTTTTACGTTCAATTCTGTCTCCAGCATAGTCAGCATCACAGAATCCAACTAATGAAAATTCATCAGATCTTCTGTAACACAAACCCATGTTAGCAGTACCTTTCAGATACCTCAGAATCCTCTTAACAGCTGTTAAGTGTGATTCTCTAGGATCTGATTGGAATCTAGCACATAAGCAGACACTAAACAAAATATCTGGTCTAGAAGCAGTCAAGTATAGAAGAGATCCTATCATACCTCTGTAGAATTTTTAATCTACCTTCTTACTTACCTCTTCCTTACCTAGAGTGCTTGTAGGATGCATTGGAGTCTTTGCCATTTTGCTATCAACCATGTTGAACTTCTTCAGAAGCTCTTTAACATATTTGGTTTGATGTATGTAGGTGCATTCTGGAGTCTGATTGACTTGGATTCCCAAGAAGAATCTCAATTCTCCCATCATGCTCATTTCAAATTCTTCCTGCATACATTTAGCAAACTCCTTTCCAAGCGTAATATTTGTTGATCCAAAAATAATGTCATCTACATAAATCTGACAAATCAACAGATCTTTCTTAACAGATTTACAGAATAAAGTTGTATCCACTTTTCCTCTGATAAAATTTTTCTTCAAAAGGAAGTTGCTCAACCTCTCATACCAAGCTCTGGGAGCTTGTTTTAATCCATAAAGGGATTTCTTTAATTTGAAAACATGATCTGGAAAGTTTTCACTTTCAAAACCAGGAGGTTGGTGGACATATACTTCTTCTTCTATAATACCATTAAGAAAAGCACTTTTAACATCCATCTGATACAGAGTGATGTTATTCTGTGCAGCAAATGAAATAAGAAGACGAATAGATTCTAACCTTGCCACTGGAGCATATGTCTCAGTGTAATCAATACCTTCTTGTTGACTATATCCTTGAGCAACCAGCCTTGCTTTATTCCTTTCTACTTCTCCCTTTTCATTCAGCTTATTCCTGAAGACCCATTTTGTTCCAATGACATTGAATCCTTTAGGTCTAGGAACCAGATCCCAAACTTCATTTCTGGCGAATTGATTCAGCTCTTCTTGCATAGCTATAATCCATTCATTATCTTCCAGAGCCTCATCTACAGATGTTGGTTCTATCATTGACACTAAGCCAAATAAGGAAGATTCAGAAGTTCTGAGATATGATCTTGTCCTTATGGGATCATCCTTCTTTCCAATTATCACATCTTCTGGATGAGAAACTTTGATTCTGGAAGAAGATCCTCTGACGGTTGGTCTTTCAGAAATATGCAAGTTGTTTAGTTGTGAAGTCAAAGGTGTACCATCTGGGGTTGCATCAGATTCTTTGTTCTTTGCCTTTTCTGCCTCTGAGACTTCAGAGTCTGTGAGAATTACTTCTCTATCTGCAGAACTTTCAAACTGCTTTGGCTTTTCAGAGCCAAGCTTATCATCAAATCTGACATGAATAGATTCTTCCACAATCTGTGTTTCAGTATTGAATACTCTGTAGCCTTTAGAGCGTTCAGAATAACCAAGCATGAAACACTTCTGTGCTTTGGAATCAAACTTGTTCAGATTATCTTTAGTATTAAGCATATAACAAATACATCCAAAAGGATGAAAATAAGCAATGTTGGGCTTTCTGTTTCTCCACAATTCATAGGGAGTCTTTTTCAGAAGAGGTCTTACAGACACTCTGTTCTGAATATAACAAGCTGTGTTAATTGCTTCTGCCCAGAAATGTTTTGCCAGATTTGTCTCGTTGATCATGGTTCTGGCCATTTCTTGCAATGTTCTATTTTTCCTTTCTACAACTCCATTTTGTTGCGGAGTTCTAGGGCAGGAGAAATCATGTGCAATGCCTTTTTCAGAAAAGTATTTTTCAAAATGTTTATTTTCAAATTCTCCACCATGATCACTTCTGACTTTAATAATTTTACAATCTTTTTCAGTCTGGACTTGATTGCAGAAGTCAAAGAACACAGAATGAGACTCGTCCTTGTGTTTTAGAAACTTTACCCATGTCCATCTGCTGTAGTCATCTACAATGACTAACCCATACTTCTTGCCTCTGATGGATGCAGTTTTCACTGGTCCAAACAGATCAATGTGAAGTAATTCCAATGGTCTGGAGGTAGAAACAACATTTTTTGATTTAAAATGAGATTTTGAAAATTTTCCTCTTTGACATGCTTCACACAGAGCATCTGAGTTGAACTTCAACTTAGGAAGTCCTCTGACCAGATTGAGTTTATTAATCTGAGATATACGTCTCATATTAATATGCCCCAATCTTCTATGCCAGACCCATTGCTCATCATTCACAGATAAGAGGCATTTTACATTTTGAACTTTAAGTTCTGAAAGGTTAATTTTATAAATGTTGTGTTTCCTCTTTCCATTGAATAGGATAGAACCATCCTTTTGACATACAGCTTTGCAACATTTTTGATTAAAGATGATATCATAACCATTGTCACTTAATTGACTTATGGACAATAGATTATGTTTCAATCCTTCAACTAACAGAACATTAGAAATAGAGGGTAGGTTGCCATTACCTATAGTTCCAGAGCCAATGATCTTGCCCTTCTGGTTCCCTCCAAATTTCACGTCCCCTCCAGATCTAAGTTCCAGACTTTGGAACATAGACCTTTCTCCCGTCATGTGTCGTGAGCATCCAGAGTCCAGGTACCATGATTGGTGTCCTGACTTTACTGCTAAGGACATCTGCAACAGGGATTATTTTGTCTTTAGGTACCCAGATCTTCTTGGGTCCTTTAGGGTTAGTTGCCTTGTAGGTTTGTCTAAACTTTTGTTTTTCAACATAGTTTTTGTTTAGACTTGCCTTAGATCTAAACACATGAGTATTCTTTTCAGAGCTCGTGTGTTTAATATCATTTAAATGACCAAATTTAAAATTAGAGTATAAAGGAGTGTCATACCCTAAATTCATCCCACCTGTATAGTTTTCATTTGTTCATCCAGTTATTCAAAAATCAAAAAAAAAATGTTGTTCCTGCTCTAGGCGTTGCTAGGTTGAACTAAATTGATCCAAGTTTCATTTAAGGATTATCAAATTAAGAGAGGTGTGTTGATTGAAGTTGATTGGTTTGGACCTGGTTTATTGATTGGGCAAAATTTTGTTCCCTGACTGAAGCCAGGGTGTACATAGTTCAAATGATGAGAGGATTGAGAGTTAAATCTGGGTTTATGCAGTCCTAATGCAATGTTGTGTTACTCATTTGGTTCAGGACTTGATGCAAGTGGTAGAGTTCGGAGTTGATCCATGACTGATTCGTGGTTGACTCATTATTTAAGAAGTTATTCATGGTTCTAAGCTCAAAGGTCCAGAATCGTTGCATAGTAGATTGTGTTTTTTTTAAAAAAAAGGCCATTCAACTTCTGAGTAATACACTATTGATTTTCTCTAATAAGGCACATAGAATTATTACAAATATATCCACAAAGATACAAGACAAGAAGAGAGAAAATTCCATTTTTTTGAAATAAAGCCCATCATCATTTTGACATGACCATTTGCACATGATTATTAAATATAATAATTACAAAGAAGAAATTGTCACTATCCGGCCCATATACTTCAAGTTGCATCGGTGGTCTCTCAATCTTCTCTCCGCTCCACTTTTGCCTTAATCAGTAAGATACTGTCGGGGCAGGGCCACCTAATGATAGGATTTCCAATTTATGCATAAGTTTGATTCTTTTTAATAGAATGGATCCTGCTGATGTGTCTAAGCCACCTTCTGTGAAAGTACCAAATGCGACACATCCTGCTTACGAGGATGATGGTCAAGCTTCTGCTGCCGTAGCATCTGGACAAGATAATTCTGCCCCTGAAGCACCGTCTAGGCTATCTCCCACTGGCATATCTTCTTGGGCCAAAAATTTAAAAGTTTCGCCGTCGTTTTCTGGATCCCAAGACGAGTCTTCTAGTGGAAATATTGGGAAATCAGCCTTTGCACGCCTTACAAGTAATCTGGGATTGCGGTTGTCTCCGAAGTCTCCTGTGGATGACAGTCCCAATGAAACAGCAGCACAATCTAATTTGTTTGGAACTATCACAAAGGGCCTGTTTGACTCTTCGAAGAATGCGGTGAAAGCTGTGCAGGTTAAAGCACGTCATGCTGTTTCTCAAAATAAACGCAGATACCAGGTGAAGGAGGTTTTGATTTAGATATGACATATATCACAGAAAACATTATTGCAATGGGGTTCCCTGCTGGTGACATGAGCTCTGGGTTTTTTTGGTTATGTTGAAGGATTTTACAGAAATCATATGGAAGAAGTGATCAAGTTTTTTGAAACTAACCATAAGGGTAAATACAAAGTGTATAATCTCTGTTTGGAGCGGCTGTATGATGCATCGTTGTTCGAGGGGAAGGTGGCCAGCTTCCCATTTGATGACCATAATTGCCCACCGATTCAACTGATTGTATCATTTTGTCAAAGTGCTTACTCATGGTTGAAACAAGACATTGAGAATGTGGTGGTTGTCCACTGTAAAGCAGGAATGGCCAGGACAGGGTTGATGATTTCCAGTCTTCTACTATTCTTAAAGTTCTTCCCAACTGCTGAGGAGTCAATGGATTATTATAATCAGAAAAGATGTATTGATGGAAAAGGACTTGTTCTGCCTAGTCAGATTAGGTATGTCAAGTATTTTGAACGGATCCTCACTTACTTTAATGGTGAATGTCCACCTCCCCGCAGGTGCATGCTTAGGGGATTCCGGCTTCACAGATGTCCTTACTGGATCAGACCCTCTATAACCATTTCAAATCATGACGGATTCCAGGTTGAGGTTGTGCTGGTGGATTATAATGGCAATGTTGTAACTTCCAATCCTGAAGCTACAAAGAAATCAGACGAGAGTTCAAGCAGAAGTCCTGCCCCAGCTGAGACGAGCACTCCCGCACCAAATGCAGACAAAGAGTCAGGGGATGGGGATCGAGACAAAGATGACGATGTATTTTCAGATGGTGAGGCAGAGCATCCCGCTTCTTCACGAAGCAAACAAACAAAGGCACCTTCCGAAGCAGTTGTAACAGTTGCAAGTACCACCAAAGAGCCTAAACAAACAATCCTGCATAAAATTCATAATTGGCTATCTATGAGCACAACCAGAAGCAGATTTTTTAAAAAAAAAGCAGCTCACATAATGCGATAAAAGCTGTACGAAACGGTGGCTGCACAGTAGGTAAAAACATAAACCAGCCAGGCATTGAAAGGTGTTCATAAATTCTGTGTGAGCATACCAGTTTTTCGCAACTTCTCTAGCTGGTCACCGCGAGGATGTTCTTATCATAGCTTGAGATACGGCTTCAATCTGGTTCGCAAGCTATACGAAGATGATATTCCATGTTGCTTAATGCTAGCTTCGCCTGCCATGATCGATTATGTTTCCACGCATCGCTTACCGGGCAAAACAATAGTTCCTACAAGCTGCTACACATCATGATACAGCTAGACCTGCACAAAATCATAAGCTCACATCCTGCAAATCAAGAGGAAAACGGTAATATGTAGAAAATACTCAAAACCCTCATGTTATAAATTTTAAATGAAGAAAAATGAGAATGTGATGATGAACTTACATATCTCGGAGTGAGAAATCTGCAGCCTGTATCAGTCCACAAACAAAAAGAATCACCGCCACCGCCGGTTGAACCTCCAGTTCAGTTCCGGATAATGCTAATATGAAGAACTGTTGGTTTTTCGACAACAATTTTAACGGTGTGTCGGATGAGATTCTTGGTGATGTTGTTGAGTTTTTTGATTTCCCACTTGATGATGATGTGGAAACTGATGTTGTGGAACAAGATTGGAATGATCAGTTCAAACACATTGAAGAGCCATCTCTTGGTGTTTTCTCAGTACCATCGTTTGATTTGTGCGGCGAAACTCAGAATGAGAAACCGAATCTTGTCAACAGTTTCTCTGCTTCTGATTTTTAAGCGGGAATTGAGAATTACCACAATGATGTTATGCAGGAACTTTCGCATATTGACAGAAGAAATGTTGTTAATTCGGGCTTAAAAGAACAACGAGGACTACTTCCGAAGACTGCTGGAGCTAAATATGGCAAAACTATTCCAATCCAAAACTTCTCTTTCAAGGGAACAAATTTGCTCCAATGCCATTACCGTATTCTTCAAATAATGGACCAGTACCTCCTACCACATCAACACCTTATTCCAATGGTAACAATGCTTCATGGCATGCAGATTCCTTGCCTAGCTTTCTTGATTTCTCAGCAAATGCCTCAATTAATAATAATCCATCAGAGAGTAATGTATTGTAAAAAAGGAAGTAAAAAGGGCCAAAGTCAGAATGCATTTGAAGTCAACAAATTGCCCTATCAGCATAAATCAAAGCAGTAAAAATTCATAAACAAAGCAGTGAAAATTCAAGGTAAAAATATCAGATATTTTCCATTTTAATGAATAAAATCTCAGAGACAAGAAGACAGGACAGCAGAGCCAGATTTACTAAAATGGAAAGACATAATCTTGACATCAGAAAGTGATAGCAGAGATGATACAAACATAAACTGAACCCTAATCTCACACCATCAAGCCCCCATATATATTGGTCACTATTCCTTCAGAAAAAAAAAACCCTAACAGGCAGCAGCTGCCTTCTCTCACAACTCACCTTCACACAAGATACACATAAAGAATTAAGAAGAGAGATTGGAGAGGGAGCTTATCTGCTTTCAGCATTGACAATTTGGTGGTATCACTCCAGCTCTGTAAGTATTCTGTCGTCTTTTTCTGTCTTTATAATCTTAAGTTTTTGTCTTTTGAATGTTGTAAAAAAGAAGAGGGGAGTGAAAAACCATAACCTTCCTCCTCATTCCTTCATCGTCATCACCTGCGTCTCTTCAACCTCATCTCTTTCATGAACTCAAACCAGCACAACCTTCATCTGGCCATCTTCAAACCAAACGGACCAACATAAACCATCACGCAGCTGCAACAGCAATCGAAAACTTCAAATCAACTATCCTTTTCCTCCACAAATTCCACCACCATCTTCATCCTCAAAACTCAGAAAAACCATTCCATTAACAACACCATTTTTTAACCTTCAATATCAAACCCAGTTCGAACCACCATTAATCCATCTCCAACTTCATCACCTCGTTCAACATGAAACCCAAACCTTCATCTTCGAACCATCCAAAAACCTTCATTGTTCTCAGATTCAACCCATTTATAAGTCGTCTTCAACCTCAACCGTGAAAACCACCATTAACCCATTTCTCACTAACTTCATCAACATCCTCGAAACTCATTCGCAGACCAACAATAATCACACTCCAAAACCATAATAGAAAACTCACTTTCTTCTTAAACACTTCCATTGTTTTTCAGAAACCACAACCCTCCGCCAACACAATATCCCTCTCGCAAACCAAACAACCACCAAATGAAACCCATTTTGCCATTAGAACCCATTTCGAAAACCTCTTCATAAGCCTTCAAACCACCGTCACAAAGCCTCCATCACAGATCCATCTTCTCCACTTGTAAACCCCAAAACCCATTTCCTCCATTGTTCTTCAATCATCATCATCATCGAACAACACAAACAACACAACTCGTCTGCGATTCACAACACGAACCCAATCAAACCTTCAAAACCCACTCCGGAATCAGAGATACCGAGAAAATGAAGAGAGAGAATTTGATTTAGAAAAAAAATGTAGCAGAAAATGGAGAGAGAGATTTCAAAAAATGAAACAAAGAAGGTGGACTGTCGCGAAAGTTGTGAGGAAAAGACGATATTGCGCTGTGCTGCTTTTGTTTAATTTCTTTTTATTTTTTATTTGGGCCTAAACCCATGTTAATCTGGACCGTACCCTCTGTCTCATGAATTACCACCCCTGTTTTCTTTTTATCTCTTAATTAATTTATATAATAGTTATTATGTAGATTTATTATATATTGTTTTTTTAAAACAGTTTGTTATTATGTAAATATATTATATTTCAGTTTTATATATTTCTTTAGATTTCTTATATTTTCTTTTTAGAGTTAAATTTTATTTCTCATTTGTTATTGGGCTTTTGATTCTATTTTCTGTTTTGGGTCGATGACGAGACCTCCGTAATTCATTACCAGTCAAATTATTGATGAGTAATGTTGGATCTGAGACCACCTCTTTTCCCTCTTCGTTACTTGTCCCGACTCGATTCCAAACTTTGTCAAACAATTTTCAAAATCGACTTATCTTTGTATCGAATTAAAAGAGGGGATTAAGTGTAGACTTTCTTCCTTCTCCGAGTGTTGGGATGCCCACTGTAGTGAGGGTGGTTCCGACACTCGTCTTTCAATGCAAAGAAGTTTCCCATCCATTTTCAAATCTCATCTCCTTAAAATCGATTCTTTGTGTTGAGCTAAAGAGAGGATTGGGTGTAGACCCCTTCTTCTTCGAGCATAGGGATGCCCACTGTAGTGAGGGTGATCTCGACGTTCGTCTGTCAATACAAAGACGCTTCCAACATTTCCTCATAAAAACCTCGGCCTCGTACCGAGCCCCTTTTTTTTCAAACCATATTAATTTGATTTCTCTTTGTACCGAATTAAAAGAGGGGATTAAGTGTAGACTTTCTTCTTCTCCGAGTGTTGGGATGCCCACTGTAGTGAGGGTGGTCTCGATACTCGTATTTCGATACGAAGACGTAACTTTATCCATCACATATCTCTTTATCCACCATCTCGCTTTCACATTCCTTCCGTAACCCTTTTCACCTAAAACCTCGGACCTGTACCGAGTGCATTTTCAAATCTTTTCATCATAAAACTTGAATGGTCGTGGAGTGGTTAGGCGTAGGCCTTCTCCTATCCCGAGTGCTGACGTTTACCGTAGGGTTCTCTGTCGCAAGGCATTTACCATTTAAAACCAAAAACATCTTTAATAAGAGAACGAAGTTCTCTTTGCATTGAATTAAAGAGAGAGGATTGGGTGTAGACCTCTTCTTCTCCGAGCGTAGGGATGCCCACTGTAGTGAGGGTGGTTTCGACGCTCGTCTTTCAATACGAAGACGCCTCGTTCGCCACACCTTTTTATAACAAAAACTTTGAGACAATGAATTGGGTACTACCCGTAGGGGTTACTATCCGAGGACCTGTCTCGCCCCCTAAAAAACAATCCAATCAATCAAATGTGACTTCTAGCCCCGCGTGGCGAAAACTAATCAATCTTTCAAAAAGGATATGTTACGTCCGTTCTACCGCAAACAGGTAATGCCTAAGTCTCCAACGAGCGAGCAGCAAAACACCTAACTGCTAGAATGCGCACGATAGCATCATCCATAAAAAGTATCAACACACCGTAGGCCGAACTACGGCTGCTCTGATTCTTTACTTTTTTCAAGTAAAGATACGTAGGCACAAGGGCCACAATCCTTGCCGAGCACATTCACCCCATATCTGTAGTTCCCCGAACTACGTCGACTCTGACTTTCTCACATCTATTGAGAATACGTAGGCATAGGACTGCGAAGTCCTACCGAGTCTGTTCTTTCTATTTTCTTCCCCGTTCTCTCTTTCCTCCTAACTTTCCTGTTTCTGACCCTTATCTTTTACCCTGTGAAACACTTTTATAGCATAATGTTTAAGCAAATAAATTCACATCGACAAACAAAAGGTTCCCATCGAGTACGATGGATGCGAGGGGTGCTAATACCTTCCCCTCGCATAACCGGCTTCCGAACCCGTTCTTGGTTGCGAGACCATCTTATCCATTTCTTTCTTAAGGTTTTCTCGATATTTTCCTTTCCCCTCATGGGATAAATAAAGTTCGGTGGCGACTCTTCTGTCTATCTTTTTCGCCTTCCCGTCGTTGCGCGACGCATTTTTCGAGTAGCGACAGCTGGCGACTCTGCTGGGGACCCTCCTAGCGAGCCAGACCTAATTTGTTTGTCGTGTTTGTGTTCTATTTGCTTTTATTTCTTATTATGTTATGTTCACTAACTGTTGGGTTTATTTGGTTGGTTTGTGGGATAAAGTTTTCTCCCGAGCTTTCAAGTACACACTAAGATAGGAGGTGGGTTCTTTCTGATTTGCGAGACTTAGGACTCGTTGAGTTGGATCGAATTCCACCGCTCAGATGAGACCCCGTTGGAATGATTATGTCTTACGTGTAGTCGTAGTGACGTCTTTATTTCCGACGTGGGAGTCCGCGACTCTGAGGACCTTTGTAGAACCTTATTCCAAAGGTTGCTGAGACATGACTCTGTGTTCATCCTTTGAAGGGATTACCGTCTTACGAGTAGTCGTTATGATGGAAAACTTTCGAGGGTTAGTGCACGGGACTTTGTTTAAAAAACCTTTGGAATACCCTCTTATAAACCATTAGACAACCCACCCGATGGGAGAAATGTTTTGTGTTGTTTTGCAGGACCAGTGATCTTGATCTTGAGTTGTGCTCTTTATCATGAGCATTCATAAAACATTGCATTGCATATCATTTCTCGCATATCAAGGGACTTAAGAGACTGTGATTATCTCAGGTATTGGTGAATACAATGACTGACCAAAGAAAGCGAAGCACAAATTCCATCAAGTTTAGAGAACCAAAGCTGGAACTAATTCAAGACATTCTGATTGACGTACCAAAGGCTATCAAGATCAACTTTCAGGGAAAGTATGGGAAACTGCTTGATGTCCTCCATTCTAGGGTCGACACTTGGGCTTTGTTCGCTATGGCTCAGTTCTATGATGCACCTCTCAGATGTTTCACTTTTCAAAACTATCAGTTGGCCCCTACTCTTGAGGAATATTCTCACATTTTGAACATCAAGATTAAGGATCAACCTATATACACAGGCTTGGAAGAAGAACCAAAACCTCCTGCCATTGCTCTTGCCCTACGTATGACCAAAGAGGAAGTCAAAGAGGGTCTAACCAGTAAAGGGGGCGTTCAGGGTTTTCCATTGAAATTTCTGCTAGAAAAGGCTGCTCAATACAAGGTGGATGAAGATTGGGAAAAGTTCGGAATAAGCGTTGCTCTAATGATTTATGGGATTGTCCTCTTTCCAAATGTGGACAATTTCATAGACATCACTGCCATCGTTCTCTTCATGCAGAAGAATCCTATCCCTACACTCCTTGCCGATGTTTATCACTCCATTCATTGGAGGAGTGAAAAGAAGGCGGGAATGATCCAATGCTGCTCTCACCTGCTATACAAGTGGTATGTTTCTCATTTACCCAAGAAAGGGCCGTTCATGGAAAACAAGAAGAAATTAAAATGGTCTCAACGCATCATGTCTCTGGAAGCTAGTGATATTGCTTGGTACTCTCCTGAGTACTATGATGTGGAAATCATTTTCAGTTGTGGAGAATTCGGTAATGTACCTTTGATCGGTAGGGCCGGTTGTATTAACTATAACCCAGTCATGGCATTACGTCAGTTGGGCTGTGCTATGGAGGGCGAGCCCGAGGCAGAGAAGATTCAGAGTTTCTTTTTGCTAGCCACATCAGAGGACCCTGCGTTTGTCAGGAAGGTTGCTAAGGCTTGGGGTAAGATTCATACAAAGGGGAGAAAGGAGTTAAAAGCGAAGAATTGCGTGGCAAAGGAGCCATACAACCAGTGGTTACTAGCTAGAGTAGCTGAAAGGTCGTTACCATTTCCCTTAGAGCCCTCTATGCAAGAAGCACCTCCTGCTCCCACTCATGTGTCCATAGAAGAATATGAAAAACTGAAGCTAATAGTGGAGAGATTGACTAAGGAGAACCAGGACCTTCAGAATGAAGTCCACCAAGCGAAGGTGGAGAGTGGTCAGTACAAGAGAAAGGTGGAGTTTGAGCAGGATCAAGCAGCTGAAAGTAGCAAGAAGCTAAAATTAGAAACGGATCTGAGAGTCAGGTACCAGCAGGGTTACGAAGGGGCTGATGCATCATTAACAACTCTCCGACAACGCTTAAAGGACACCAAAGCTTCTTGTGATAGGGCGTGGCACCTCTTTGAGATAGCCTCTGCCGAAAAGAAGGAAGTACGAGAGAATCTTGAGGCCGATATTGGGGATCTGGAAGAACGACTGAGAAATGCCTTGACCCTAGTGGAAAATGAACGAAGACTCAAAGAAGAGGCATTGAGAGACTCATATGTCACGTCTGACCTGTGGAATAACAAATGTCAAGAATTGGAAACTGCCCAAGAAACAGCCCTTCTGTGGAGGAATCGTTTCGAGGCTTTGCAAAGAGATAGTGCGCAGTGGCTCGAGAAGGAGGCCCAGCTCAATGAGTTGTTGGACACCCATGTGGATTCCATTTGTTATTACCAGTCGACTCTAGATATGTGTCGTGCTAGGTACAACAATCTGGTGGAGCATTGCAACCTCATGATCCGTGATATCCCATGGAGGTTGGAAAGCGCCATTCAAGACCTGGAAGGAAATGATATCCCCCCTTCTGTTCACCACTTTATCCAGCTCTGCGACCAAATGGTTAGGAGGTTCATGTTTGAGACGAAGAAGCTTGAAGAACGTCTCCAAAAGAGAGAATTTTAGTTATTCAGTTATCTTTTGTAGCACGACTTGTAGTTTCGGCTTATTCAGCTTTTGTCTGTATGAATTTTTCTAAAAAAATTAATGAAAGATTGCTTTTTGGTCCAAATTGTGCACTTCTTTATTATTCAGTCATGATTCTATGATACCAATGATAATCACAAGCCTCGAAAGTCTCTCGAGCATTTTGCATACGTTTGCGCATTTTTTTCTTTTTGCATTCCCTACAACCCGATCTTACACACCGCTTACCCCTTTCAGAAAAAGTAAAGCAAGCTGACTTCGCGGCATCGGTATAACACCAGGAATAGCCAGAAGAGAATCATGGACCAGATAGAGCAGGACCAGGCTACTATGAGGAGCGAGATGCTAGGCATGAAAACGCAAATGAATCAACTCATGGAGGTGATTCAGAATATGGCCAGAAGTCAAGAGGAGATGAGACAAGCAGCGGAGAGGAGCGCTAATCAGACTTTGGCTGGTGCAGTTCCCAATGCAAGTGGTGCAATTCCAATTCCTGTTGATGCCACCCCAACCCCTGTTGGGGCAATTCCTACTTCTGCCGGCGCCGTACCTATCAACACCGTCCCTCCGCCAGTCGGTACGACCCATCCTCATGGTACTACGATCCCAACACAACTCCAGTACGACGATCATGAAGGTTTCTACGAGAATTCAGGTGAAGCGTATGGATCACAGACCGCCGAATTAGAGAAGAAGTTTAATGCTTTACAGGAGATGGTGAAGACATTGCAAGGCCCCGATGTTTTAGGACTGGATGCCGCTGAAATATGTCTTGTACCCGGAGTTAAGATACCTCCAAAGTTTGTAATTCCGACCTTTGAGAAGTACAAGGGTAACAGTTGTCCTAAGACCCACATAAGGTCTTACTGTAGGAAGATGGCCGCCTATTCTGATGACGAGAAGCTACTAATCCATTTCTTTCAAGATAGCTTAACAGAGGCATCCCTAGAATGGTATATGCACCTTGAACGATCCAACGTGAGAAGCTGGAAAGAGTTGGCAGACGCTTTCGTGAAGCATTATCAGTATAATACTGACATGGCTCCGAATCGTATGCAGCTTCAGAATTTGACTCAGAAGCCGAATGAGTGTTTTAAGGACTTCGCGCAAAGATGGAGAGGAGTAGCTGCAAGGGTACAACCTCCACTGATGGAGAAAGAACTGACAGACCTATTCATGGGCACGCTACAAGGACCGATCTTTGAGCGGTTAGCATCCTCAACATCCACAGTGTTTTCTGAACTTGTTATGGCTGGAGAGAGATTAGAGAGTTTCATGAAGGCGGGAAAAATTCAGAATGCAGGCGGATCTGCAAGCGGGGTCAAGAAGCCTTATCAGGGTTTCGTTAAGAAAAGGGAAGGCGAAGCTAGTGCAGTGTTCACCAATGGAAGGAGAACTCACCAAGGTTATCACCACATTGCCGCCATCGCTCCACAGCAACCACTTTCTATTCCGGCAAATCAGCCTGCGCCTCAGCAAAGTCGACAACAACAACCTTATCAACCAAGGCAAAATCAGTATCAAGGGCAGAGAAAGCCAGAAAGGAGGCTTGATCCAATTCCGTCCACTTACGCCAAATTGCTTCCGTTCTTGTTGAAAGCAGGTCTCGTTCAACTTAGGGAAATGAAAGATCCTCCGGCTGTTCTCCCCTACGGCTATGATGTAAATGCGAGATGCGAATTCCACTCCGGCGCCCCGGGCCATAGCATCGAGAATTGTAAAGCTTTAAAATACATTGTGCAAAATCTTATCGACTCCAAAGCGATAAACTTTACCCGAAATACTCCGAACATCAAATCTAACCCAATGCCACCTCACCATTCAACAAACATGATTGAAGGCTCTAAGGGGATCCGATTAATTTCGGATATTGAGAAATTGAGGACCCCACTTTCCACTATTAAGGAGCAACTCTTGTTGAAAAACATTTACCCAGGATGTCCAATTGATTGCCATGTTTGCATGGACGGATCTCAAGGATGCGCTGAGCTGAAGAAGGGCATACAAGGCCTGATTGAGCAGGGTGTATTAGTAGCAGAACAACTATCAAAGATTGAGGAAGTTGCTACTCTTGAAATTCCGTTCGAAACATTGGAGATACCATATGATGATGGATATGAGCTTTGGATCCCAGTCAACAATTCGAACCGCACACCATTGACCATACCGTGCGATGAGGAAGAATGGGACAACGCGTATGGACATACTTCTATCCCACTGCAAATCCCGTATGATCCAGTTACGATACCTATGTCTCCCCCATCAATGAACCAGCTTGTCATTTCGACCCCATCTCCATTTCCGTACGAAAGCACCAAAGCTGTACCTTGGTTATACGATGAAACTGTTTTTCTCAACGGACAGAAGGTGGCAGAGGAAGATGTATTGGAAGAAAAGAAGACTGTAGGGAACATCGTGGGAACCGGAGGCGTCACTAGAAGTGGTCGAATCTTCGCTCCGACTGCACCTCCTGTCAACAGCAGTGACAATACAAGGAAAGGTACTGCCATACCAAGCACCAATGAACAGGGGCAGTCATCTAAACAGAAGGGCATCCCAAATGATGAAGCGGAGGAGTTTCTAAGAATCATTCAGAAAAGCGATTACAAAGTGATTGATCAGCTCAATCAGACGCCCTCAAAGATATCCATGCTGTCATTGTTAATGTGTTCAAAGGCCCATCAAGAAGCACTGCTGAAATTCTTGAAGGCAGTCCATGTGCCAGAGGAGATATCAGTAGTACAGTTTGAAGAAGTGGTGGGAAATATTGCATCAGGTCATATTTTGAGCTTTAATGATAGTGAATTACCTCCCGAAGGTAAAAATCATAACAAGGCCTTGCACATTACCATCGAATGTGTGGATGTTGTGTTCTCTAGGGTGCTCGTTGACACTGGATCATCGCTGAATGTATTACCCAAAAGCTCGTTGTGCAAGCTGTCAATTGAAGGACTTGTGATGAAGCCAAGTCAAACTATTGTAAAAGCCTTTGATGGAGCTAAGAGAACTGTGGTAGGCGAGGTCGACCTCCCGATCAAGATCGGACCTCATACTTTCATCATCACATTTTACGTAATGGATATATACCCCGCTTACAGTTGCCTTCTTGGTCGTCCGTGGATTCATTCCGCAGGCGCTGTAACTTCAACCTTGCATCAAAAGATCAAGTTTATGATTAACAATCAGATGGTCATCATTGAGGGTGAGGAAGATGTTCTTGTGAGCCATCTTGCTTCTTTCCGCTATGTGGAAGTAGGAAATGAGGTGCATGAGACACCGTTTCAAGCTTTTGAAGTGATCAATGTTGAAATGATTTACGAAAAGCCAGCATCTTCAATAGTGACTTGGAAGGACGCGAGGACGGTGATAGAGGAAGGACATCCGCGAGGATGGGGCAGGGTGTTGGAATTGCCCGTCAACAAAAATGGAGCTGGTCTAGGCTACAAGCAGAAGAATGCAACTGATAAGGGCAAAGAGCTTGCAACTCCGTTGGTTTTTACTAGTGGAGGCCACCTTGTCGATGGTCAAGTCATGTTTTTGGAAACTGAAGCCGAAGATCATGAAGAGCTGTGTATGGTGTATCCTAGGGCGCCTAATCAAGTCTTGAACAATTGGAGAGTCGTCGAAATCCCCGAAGTTACTCTAGTAGACGAGTAATTCCCTTTTATTTTACCTAAAAAAAATCATATGCTCTGCCCAAGGCATATGGATCATGTTGTAGGGCCTTTTGCTTTTTAAAGCACAACTTATCATCAATAAATAAACTTTCGCATCCAATTACGCTCTCTTTCTTTCATTTTTACTTTTTGCACATAAAATTATCTTTGAAAGACAATGTTTTGTTTTATTTTCTTTTTTTTTGTCAACCTTTCTAAAAATAAAAAAATAATAATAAAGCATGAAGTCATTCGTCGTGCAGATCTTCCCTTGCTCCTGCCAATAACGACCCCGCTATGGTCCAATATGACTTTGATAACCCGATCTACCAAGCCGACGAAGACTGCGAGGAAGATTGTGATCTCCCAGAAGAGCTAGCTAGACTATTGAAGCAGGAGTCAAAGGTCATTCAGCCCTACCAAGAAGAGGTCGAAGTCATCAACATGGGAACTGAAGAAGATGCCAAAGAAATCAAGATAGGCGCAGCTTTGGAGTCAGAGATTAAGTCAAAACTGATAATATTGCTTCGAGAGTATGTTGACGTTTTTGCTTGGTCTTACAAAGATATGCCCGGTCTAGATGAAGAGATTGTGATGCACAAACTACCTCTCAAGGAAGGCTGCCCGCCGGTGAAGCAAAAGTTGAGGAGAACAAAGCCAGAGATGTCTTTCAAGATCAAAGAAGAGGTACAAAAGCAATTGGACGCTGGTTTTCTGGCAGTATCCAACTATCCGCAATGGATAGCGAATATTGTCCCAGTACCAAAAAAGGATGGGAAGGTGCGAATGTGTGTAGATTATAGAGACCTTAATAGAGCGAGTCCGAAAGATGACTTCCCTTTGCCACACATTGATGTGCTAGTAGACAACACAGCCCAATTTTCGGTATTCTCATTTATGGATGGCTTTTCTGGATATAACCAGATTAAGATGGCGCCCGAAGATATGGAAAAGACGACTTTCATCACTCCATGGGGGACTTTCTGTTACAAGGTTATGCCATTTGGACTTAAGAACGCAGGCGCAACATATCAGCGAGCAATGGTCACTCTTTTCCATGACATGATACATAAAGAGATTGAGTGTTATGTAGACGATATGATTGCGAAATCCCAGACTGAGGAAGAGCACCTTATCCACTTGGGAAAGCTATTCGCCCGGTTAAGGAAATTCCAGCTGAGACTAAATCCCAACAAATGCACTTTTGGTGTAAGATCTGGTAAATTGCTAGGTTTTATTGTGAGCCAGAAAGGGATTGAAGTCGATCCAGATAAGGTCAAAGCTATCCAGGAGATGCCGGCTCCCAAAACTGAAAAAGAGGTCCGAGGATTCCTTGGGAGGTTGAACTATATCGCCAGGTTCATATCCCATCTAACGGCCACTTGTGAGCCCATCTTCAAATTACTTCGGAAGGATCAAGCCGTGGTATGGAACGATAACTGTCAGAAAGCCTTTGAGAAGATAAAGGAATACCTACAAGAACCGCCGATCTTGATGCCTCCGGTGCCCGGACGACCCCTGATCATGTACCTGACTGTGTTAGAGGGATCCATGGGATGCGTATTGGGACAACATGATGAAACCGGCAGGAAAGAGCATGCAATCTATTACCTCAGCAAAAAGTTTAATGATTGTGAAACGAGATATTCAATGCTCGAGAAGACATGTTGCGCATTGGCTTGGGCGGCAAAACGCTTAAGACAATATATGCTCACCCATACGACTTTGTTGATCTCCAAGATGGATCCTGTCAAGTACATATTCGAGAAGCCCGCTCTCACTGGGCGGGTAGCTCGTTGGCAAATGGTGTTAACAGAGTATGACATCCAGTATGTTACGCAGAAAGCTATCAAAGGGAGTGTGCTCTCTGAATACCTTGCCCACCAACCTATGGACAACTACCAGTCTATGCGTTTCGATTTCCCCGACGAAGACGTCATGTTTGCCAGAGATTATGCCACGCCAGACCCAAATGAGGGACCCGAACCAGGATCGCGATGGACGCTCGTGTTCGATGGTGCCGCAAATGCCAAAGGTTGTGGAATTGGGGCAATCATCACCTCTCCAACTGGCTTTCACCTGCCATTCACCGCCAGATTATGCTTTAAATGTACTAACAACATGGCCGAATATGAAGCCTGTATTTTCGGAATTGAAGCTGCCATTGATAACAAAATCAAGATTCTAGAAGTCTATGGAGATTCCGCGCTTGTCATATGCCAGATTAAAGGGGAGTATGAAACACTGGACCTCAAGTTAATTCCTTACAGAGATCATGTCTTGAAGTTAATCCCGTACTTTGATGAGATCACTTTTCATCACATTCCCAGAGGAGAAAACCAGTTGGCTGACGCCCTAGCAACACTAGCATCTATGTTTCAAGTCAAGTGGGAGAATGAGGCGCCATCCATCCGTTTAGAATATTTGGACGAACCCGCTTATTGCCTAGCGGCCGAGGGAGAAGAAGCTAAAACTGATAGTCACCCTTGGTTCTATGATATCAAGCGATATCTAGAGACACAAGAATATCCAGAAGGCGTAACTATCACTGACAAGAAGTATCTCAGAAAGCTCTCCTCAAAGTTCTTCCTCAGTGGTGACGTGCTATACAAGCGAAATTACGATTCAGTTCTACTCAGATGCGTGGATAAACACGAGGCAGAACGTATCATAAATGAGATGCATGAAGGATCTTTTGGGACACATGCTAGTGGTCATACTATGGTTAAAAAGATTTTGAGGGCGGGATACTATTGGATGACGATGGAAACGGATTGTTGTCTCCATGTCCAGTCATGCCACAAGTGCCAAATTTACGCAGACAAGGTCCATACTTCACCACTCCCTCTGAATGTTTTGACTTCGCCTTGGCCCTTCGCTATGTGGGGTATAGATGTAATCGGACGCATCGAGCCAACCGCTTCAAATGGGCACCGTTTTATCTTAGTGGCCATCGATTACTTTACCAAATGGGTAGAAGCGGCGTCCTATGCCAACGTCACTAAGCAAGTGGTGACTCGCTTCATCAAAAAAGAGATTATTTGTCGATATGGAATCCCGAACAAGATCATTACAGACAATGGTTCAAACCTCAACAATAAGATGATGAAAGAGTTGTGTGAAAATTTCAAAATTGAACACCACAATTCAACACCTTATCGCCCTAAAATGAACGGAGCTGTTGAGGCGGCAAATAAGAACATTAAGAAAATCGTCCAGAAGATGGTGAAGACTTACAAAGACTGGCACGAGATGTTGCCGTTCGCGTTGCATGGCTACCGCACCTCAGTGCGCACTTCCACAGGGGCAACCCCGTTTTCTCTCGTATATGGCATGGAAGCAGTATTGCCCATTGAAGTAGAGATTCCCTCCTTAAGGATTTTAGCAGACGTCAAGCTAGATGAGGCCGAATGGATACAAGCCAGACTCGACCAACTCAATCTCATCGACGAGAAACGCATGACGGCCATCTGTCATGGACAATTATACCAAAAACGATTGAAAAGGGCCTTTGATAAGAAGGTTCGCCCACGACACATCCAAGCAGGAGATTTGGTGCTAAGGAAAATTCAGCCAACTCACGTCGATCCAAGGGGAAAATGGGCACCAAACTATGAGGGTCCGTATGCAGTAAAGAAGGTTTTCTCCGGAGGGGCCTTGATCCTGTCAACCATGGATGGTGACGATCTCTCATCCCCTGTGAATGCAGATGCAGTTAAAAAATATTATGCCTAAAAGATAGACCCGGTGGACCCAAAAAGAAAATCCACGCAAAAATGGGCGTCCTTGTGGACCATAAAAATGGTTCAGGCAAAATTAGGGACTAGAAAAAAAAAGGGAGTATCCTGATAGGCTGAAAACCTGAAAAGGCGGCCTAGGCAAAAGTTAGGGATTCAAAAAGGCAGAACTGCATCTTGAAAAGACGTGTGAATTATTCCTCGTAACCATCAAGCTCTCAACTGAGAAAGATCAATTCGATTCTGGGCTCAAAAGCAAGGCGTGAAGGGTCTTCAGAGACATATGGGCTATAGCGGATTTGAAACTTGGCAGGGACCATTTTCAACATTGTCTCAGTTTTTATTTTCTCTTTTAAAAAGCAGTTACCTCTTTCAGGAATTGCCTCCTTTTGTAATTTTCCCATTTATGGGTGTTCATCAATAAAATTACTTTCATCAAAGCTTTTCTGTTTTTATTTACCCCTTTTTGGTTGCAAGTTTCATTTATTTGATGATGGGTTTTGCATATAATGACATTACGGTAAAATAGACTAAGGGATAACTTACCCTCTTGGGGTAACTAAAGGGTGACCATGACTCTAAAGAGTACGCAGGAACATCATTCTAAATCTTGTAACGACTTGACTGACAAGGTCGTCAAACCCGGCAGAGCAGGCCATGAGCCGAAAATCTCAACACATCCAAGTTCTTTATACATCACAAATAGAGGATGTCGGGAAGTCAGGCTTATCTTTCACTTTCCCACCACCAAAGTCCGCCATGTCGGCACCTGTATTTCCATTGCCCGTCCGCAATCATATGCATCATACGCATTGCATTCGACATCGTAAGCATCTTGCTTCATAAGCATCTTGCATCATATACATACCTATGATTACATCATACTTTCCTCAGCTCTTGCATCACCGCGTGTTAGCATTTGCATTTGCATCCCCATTCGTTATGAAACATCATTATCGTCAAGCATTTACATATACGAGATCAGATCCAGGATCAATTTCGAAGATTTTCAAGATCCTAATCAGCCCAGTCAGGGGTATCTTCCGCAAGACCGTGGGCGTTCCCCACGAATTTGTTCAACAATTCGTTGGGATTCAATGCAATCATCAGCCTAGTCAGGGGCATCTCTTCAAGACCATGGGTGTATTGCATGATGTATTGCAACCTCGTGTTTAATCAGATCTTCAAATCAACAATCAGCCCGGACAGGGGCATCTCTAGTAAATTCATGGGCGTCCCCCAGTGAGTTGTCTCCAGCAGACTTCAGCGATAAGTGGCAATCTCTTCAGAGAAGCTTATCCATCTTCAGCGATAAGTGGCAATCTCTTCAGAGAAGCTTATCCATCTTCAGCGATAAGTGGCAATCTCTTCAGAGAAGCTTATCCGTCTTCAACGATAAGTGGCAATCTCTTCCGAGAAGCTTATCCATCTTCAGCGATAAGTGGCAATCTCTTCCGAGAAGCTTATCCATCTTCAGCGATAAGTGGCAATCTCTTCAGAGAAGCTTATCCATCTTCAGCGATAAGTGGCAATCTCTTCCGAGAAGCTTATCCGTCTTCAACGATAAGTGGCAATCTCTTCAGAGAAGCTTATCCATCTTCAGCGATAAGTGGCAATCTCTTCCGAGAAGCTTATCCGTCTTCAACGATAAGTGGCAATCTCTTCCGAGAAGCTTATCCATCTTCAGCGATAAGTGGCAATCTCTTCCGAGAAGCTTATCCATCTTCAGCGATAAGTGGCAATCTCTTCAGAGAAGCTTATCCATCTTCAGCGATAAGTGGCAATCTCTTCCGAGAAGCTTATCCATCTTCAACGATAAGTGGCAATCTCTTCCGAGAAGCTTATCCATCTTCAGCGATAAGTGGCAATCTCTTCCGAGAAGCTTATCCATCTTCAGCGATAAGTGGCAATCTCTTCAGAGAAGCTTATCCATCTTCAGCGATAAGTGGCAATCTCTTCCGAGAAGCTTATCCATCTTCAGCGATAAGTGGCAATCTCTTCAGAGAAGCTTATCCATCTTCAGCGATAAGTGGCAATCTCTTCAGAGAAGCTTATCCGTCTTCAGCGATAAGTGGCAATCTCTTCAGAGAAGCTTATCCATCTTCAGCGATAAGTGGCAATCTCTTCAGAGAAGCTTATCCGTCTTCAGCGATAAGTGGCAATCTCTTCAGAGAAGCTTATCCATCTTCAGTGATAAGTGGCAATCTCTTCATAGAAGCTTATCCATCTTCAGTGATAAGTGGCAATCTCTTCAGAGAAGCTTATCCATCTTCAGTGATAAGTGGCAATCTCTTCAGAGAAGCTTATCCCCCTATCATCCTTTTGGTGATAGTAGCCGTGTGTGCTTCGTCCCATCATCCATTCGGTGATGTTGACCTTTTGCCAGTTATTTTCAATTTACTCAGAGGTATACCTCATCCATCACTTTCAATTCCCAAACTTTCCTTTGCTTTTCGGACAAATTCAGGGTCTTCTTTATATCTAATTGCCTTCTACCTTGAAAGAGTGAGCGCCAGAGCCGTTCATTTTACTCGGTCTAAGCCAATTAGATAGGGGCATCTGTCATACCCTAAATTCATCCCACCTGTATAGTTTTCATTTGTTCATCCAGTTATTCAAAAATCAAAAAAAAAATGTTGTTCCTGCTCTAGGCGTTGCTAGGTTGAACTAAATTGATCCAAGTTTCATTTAAGGATTATCAAATTAAGAGAGGTGTGTTGATTGAAGTTGATTGGTTTGGACCTGGTTTATTGATTGGGCAAAATTTTGTTCCCTGACTGAAGCCAGGGTGTACATAGTTCAAATGATGAGAGGATTGAGAGTTAAATCTGGGTTTATGCAGTCCTAATGCAATGTTGTGTTACTCATTTGGTTCAGGACTTGATGCAAGTGGTAGAGTTCGGAGTTGATCCATGACTGATTCGTGGTTGACTCATTATTTAAGAAGTTATTCATGGTTCTAAGCTCAAAGGTCCAGAATCGTTGCATAGTAGATTGTGTTTTTTTTTAAAAAAAGGCCATTCAACTTCTGAGTAATACACTATTGATTTTCTCTAATAAGGCACATAGAATTATTACAAATATATCCACAAAGATACAAGACAAGAAGAGAGAAAATTCCATTTTTTTGAAATAAAGCCCATCATCATTTTGACATGACCATTTGCACATGATTATTAAATATAATAATTACAAAGAAGAAATTGTCACTATCCGGCCCATATACTTCAAGTTGCATCGGTGGTCTCTCAATCTTCTCTCCGCTCCACTTTTGCCTTAATCAGTAAGATACTGTCGGGGCAGGGCCACCTAATGATAGGATTTCCAATTTATGCATAAGTTTGATTCTTTTTAATAGAATGGATCCTGCTGATGTGTCTAAGCCACCTTCTGTGAAAGTACCAAATGCGACACATCCTGCTTACGAGGATGATGGTCAAGCTTCTGCTGCCGTAGCATCTGGACAAGATAATTCTGCCCCTGAAGCACCGTCTAGGCTATCTCCCACTGGCATATCTTCTTGGGCCAAAAATTTAAAAGTTTCGCCGTCGTTTTCTGGATCCCAAGACGAGTCTTCTAGTGGAAATATTGGGAAATCAGCCTTTGCACGCCTTACAAGTAATCTGGGATTGCGGTTGTCTCCGAAGTCTCCTGTGGATGACAGTCCCAATGAAACAGCAGCACAATCTAATTTGTTTGGAACTATCACAAAGGGCCTGTTTGACTCTTCGAAGAATGCGGTGAAAGCTGTGCAGGTTAAAGCACGTCATGCTGTTTCTCAAAATAAACGCAGATACCAGGTGAAGGAGGTTTTGATTTAGATATGACATATATCACAGAAAACATTATTGCAATGGGGTTCCCTGCTGGTGACATGAGCTCTGGGTTTTTTTGGTTATGTTGAAGGATTTTACAGAAATCATATGGAAGAAGTGATCAAGTTTTTTGAAACTAACCATAAGGGTAAATACAAAGTGTATAATCTCTGTTTGGAGCGGCTGTATGATGCATCGTTGTTCGAGGGGAAGGTGGCCAGCTTCCCATTTGATGACCATAATTGCCCACCGATTCAACTGATTGTATCATTTTGTCAAAGTGCTTACTCATGGTTGAAACAAGACATTGAGAATGTGGTGGTTGTCCACTATAAAGCAGGAATGGCCAGGACAGGGTTGATGATTTCCAGTCTTCTACTATTCTTAAAGTTCTTCCCAACTGCTGAGGAGTCAATGGATTATTATAATCAGAAAAGATGTATTGATGGAAAAGGACTTGTTCTGCCTAGTCAGATTAGGTATGTCAAGTATTTTGAACGGATCCTCACTTACTTTAATGGTGAATGTCCACCTCCCCGCAGGTGCATGCTTAGGGGATTCCGGCTTCACAGATGTCCTTACTGGATCAGACCCTCTATAACCATTTCAAATCATGACGGATTCCAGGTTGAGGTTGTGCTGGTGGATTATAATGGCAATGTTGTAACTTCCAATCCTGAAGCTACAAAGAAATCAGACGAGAGTTCAAGCAGAAGTCCTGCCCCAGCTGAGACGAGCACTCCCGCACCAAATGCAGACAAAGAGTCAGGGGATGGGGATCGAGACAAAGATGACGATGTATTTTCAGATGGTGAGGCAGAGCATCCCGCTTCTTCACGAAGCAAACAAACAAAGGCACCTTCCGAAGCAGTTGTAACAGTTGCAAGTACCACCAAAGAGCCTAAACAAACAATCCTGCATAAAATTCATAATTGGCTATCTATGAGCACAACCAGAAGCAGATTTTTTAAAAAAAAAAGCAGCTCACATAATGCGATAAAAGCTGTACGAAACGGTGGCTGCACAGTAGGTAAAAACATAAACCAGCCAGGCATTGAAAGGTGTTCATAAATTCTGTGTGAGCATACCAGTTTTTCGCAACTTCTCTAGCTGGTCACCGCGAGGATGTTCTTATCATAGCTTGAGATACGGCTTCAATCTGGTTCGCAAGCTATACGAAGATGATATTCCATGTTGCTTAATGCTAGCTTCGCCTGCCATGATCGATTATGTTTCCACGCATCGCTTACCGGGCAAAACAATAGTTCCTACAAGCTGCTACACATCATGATACAGCTAGACCTGCACAAAATCATAAGCTCACATCCTGCAAATCAAGAGGAAAACGGTAATATGTAGAAAATACTCAAAACCCTCATGTTATAAATTTTAAATGAAGAAAAATGAGAATGTGATGATGAACTTACATATCTCGGAGTGAGAAATCTGCAGCCTGTATCAGTCCACAAACAAAAAGAATCACCGCCACCGCCGGTTGAACCTCCAGTTCAGTTCCGGATAATGCTAATATGAAGAACTGTTGGTTTTTCGACAACAATTTTAACGGTGTGTCGGATGAGATTCTTGGTGATGTTGTTGAGTTTTTTGATTTCCCACTTGATGATGATGTGGAAACTGATGTTGTGGAACAAGATTGGAATGATCAGTTCAAACACATTGAAGAGCCATCTCTTGGTGTTTTCTCAGTACCATCGTTTGATTTGTGCGGCGAAACTCAGAATGAGAAACCGAATCTTGTCAACAGTTTCTCTGCTTCTGATTTTTAAGCGGGAATTGAGAATTACCACAATGATGTTATGCAGGAACTTTCGCATATTGACAGAAGAAATGTTGTTAATTCGGGCTTAAAAGAACAACGAGGACTACTTCCGAAGACTGCTGGAGCTAAATATGGCAAAACTATTCCAATCCAAAACTTCTCTTTCAAGGGAACAAATTTGCTCCAATGCCATTACCGTATTCTTCAAATAATGGACCAGTACCTCCTACCACATCAACACCTTATTCCAATGGTAACAATGCTTCATGGCATGCAGATTCCTTGCCTAGCTTTCTTGATTTCTCAGCAAATGCCTCAATTAATAATAATCCATCAGAGAGTAATGTATTGTAAAAAAGGAAGTAAAAAGGGCCAAAGTCAGAATGCATTTGAAGTCAACAAATTGCCCTATCAGCATAAATCAAAGCAGTAAAAATTCATAAACAAAGCAGTGAAAATTCAAGGTAAAAATATCAGATATTTTCCATTTTAATGAATAAAATCTCAGAGACAAGAAGACAGGACAGCAGAGCCAGATTTACTAAAATGGAAAGACATAATCTTGACATCAGAAAGTGATAGCAGAGATGATACAAACATAAACTGAACCCTAATCTCACACCATCAAGCCCCCATATATATTGGTCACTATTCCTTCAGAAAAAAAAACCCTAACAGGCAGCAGCTGCCTTCTCTCACAACTCACCTTCACACAAGATACACATAAAGAATTAAGAAGAGAGATTGGAGAGGGAGCTTATCTGCTTTCAGCATTGACAATTTGGTGGTATCACTCCAGCTCTGTAAGTATTCTGTCGTCTTTTTCTGTCTTTATAATCTTAAGTTTTTGTCTTTTGAATGTTGTAAAAAAGAAGAGGGGAGTGAAAAACCATAACCTTCCTCCTCATTCCTTCATCGTCATCACCTGCGTCTCTTCAACCTCATCTCTTTCATGAACTCAAACCAGCACAACCTTCATCTGGCCATCTTCAAACCAAACGGACCAACATAAACCATCACGCAGCTGCAACAGCAATCGAAAACTTCAAATCAACTATCCTTTTCCTCCACAAATTCCACCACCATCTTCATCCTCAAAACTCAGAAAAACCATTCCATTAACAACACCATTTTTTAACCTTCAATATCAAACCCAGTTCGAACCACCATTAATCCATCTCCAACTTCATCACCTCGTTCAACATGAAACCCAAACCTTCATCTTCGAACCATCCAAAAACCTTCATTGTTCTCAGATTCAACCCATTTATAAGTCGTCTTCAACCTCAACCGTGAAAACCACCATTAACCCATTTCTCACTAACTTCATCAACATCCTCGAAACTCATTCGCAGACCAACAATAATCACACTCCAAAACCATAATAGAAAACTCACTTTCTTCTTAAACACTTCCATTGTTTTTCAGAAACCACAACCCTCCGCCAACACAATATCCCTCTCGCAAACCAAACAACCACCAAATGAAACCCATTTTGCCATTAGAACCCATTTCGAAAACCTCTTCATAAGCCTTCAAACCACCGTCACAAAGCCTCCATCACAGATCCATCTTCTCCACTTGTAAACCCCAAAACCCATTTCCTCCATTGTTCTTCAATCATCATCATCATCGAACAACACAAACAACACAACTCGTCTGCGATTCACAACACGAACCCAATCAAACCTTCAAAACCCACTCCGGAATCAGAGATACCGAGAAAATGAAGAGAGAGAATTTGATTTAGAAAAAAAATGTAGCAGAAAATGGAGAGAGAGATTTCAAAAAATGAAACAAAGAAGGTGGACTGTCGCGAAAGTTGTGAGGAAAAGACGATATTGCGCTGTGCTGCTTTTGTTTAATTTCTTTTTATTTTTTATTTGGGCCTAAACCCATGTTAATCTGGACCGTACCCTCTGTCTCATGAATTACCACCCCTGTTTTCTTTTTATCTCTTAATTGATTTATATAATAGTTATTATGTAGATTTATTATATATTGTTTTTTTTAAAACAGTTTGTTATTATGTAAATATATTATATTTCAGTTTTATATATTTCTTTAGATTTCTTATATTTTCTTTTTAGAGTTAAATTTTATTTCTCATTTGTTATTGGGCTTTTGATTCTATTTTCTGTTTTGGGTCGATGACGAGACCTCCGTAATTCATTACCAGTCAAATTATTGATGAGTAATGTTGGATCTGAGACCACCTCTTTTCCCTCTTCGTTACTTGTCCCGACTCGATTCCAAACTTTGTCAAACAATTTTCAAAATCGACTTATCTTTGTATCGAATTAAAAGAGGGGATTAAGTGTAGACTTTCTTCCTTCTCCGAGTGTTGGGATGCCCACTGTAGTGAGGGTGGTTCCGACACTCGTCTTTCAATGCAAAGAAGTTTCCCATCCATTTTCAAATCTCATCTCCTTAAAATCGATTCTTTGTGTTGAGCTAAAGAGAGGATTGGGTGTAGACCCCTTCTTCTTCGAGCATAGGGATGCCCACTGTAGTGAGGGTGATCTCGACGTTCGTCTGTCAATACAAAGACGCTTCCAACATTTCCTCATAAAAACCTCGGCCTCGTACCGAGCCCCTTTTTTTTCAAACCATATTAATTTGATTTCTCTTTGTACCGAATTAAAAGAGGGGATTAAGTGTAGACTTTCTTCTTCTCCGAGTGTTGGGATGCCCACTGTAGTGAGGGTGGTCTCGATACTCGTATTTCGATACGAAGACGTAACTTTATCCATCACATATCTCTTTATCCACCATCTCGCTTTCACATTCCTTCCGTAACCCTTTTCACCTAAAACCTCGGACCTGTACCGAGTGCATTTTCAAATCTTTTCATCATAAAACTTGAATGGTCGTGGAGTGGTTAGGCGTAGGCCTTCTCCTATCCCGAGTGCTGACGTTTACCGTAGGGTTCTCTGTCGCAAGGCATTTACCATTTAAAACCAAAAACATCTTTAATAAGAGAACGAAGTTCTCTTTGCATTGAATTAAAGAGAGAGGATTGGGTGTAGACCTCTTCTTCTCCGAGCGTAGGGATGCCCACTGTAGTGAGGGTGGTTTCGACGCTCGTCTTTCAATACGAAGACGCCTCGTTCGCCACACCTTTTTATAACAAAAACTTTGAGACAATGAATTGGGTACTACCCGTAGGGGTTACTATCCGAGGACCTGTCTCGCCCCCTAAAAAACAATCCAATCAATCAAATGTGACTTCTAGCCCCGCGTGGCGAAAACTAATCAATCTTTCAAAAAGGATATGTTACGTCCGTTCTACCGCAAACAGGTAATGCCTAAGTCTCCAACGAGCGAGCAGCAAAACACCTAACTGCTAGAATGCGCACGATAGCATCATCCATAAAAAGTATCAACACACCGTAGGCCGAACTACGGCTGCTCTGATTCTTTACTTTTTTCAAGTAAAGATACGTAGGCACAAGGGCCACAATCCTTGCCGAGCACATTCACCCCATATCTGTAGTTCCCCGAACTACGTCGACTCTGACTTTCTCACATCTATTGAGAATACGTAGGCATAGGACTGCGAAGTCCTACCGAGTCTGTTCTTTCTATTTTCTTCCCCGTTCTCTCTTTCCTCCTAACTTTCCTGTTTCTGACCCTTATCTTTTACCCTGTGAAACACTTTTATAGCATAATGTTTAAGCAAATAAATTCACATCGACAAACAAAAGGTTCCCATCGAGTACGATGGATGCGAGGGGTGCTAATACCTTCCCCTCGCATAACCGGCTTCCGAACCCGTTCTTGGTTGCGAGACCATCTTATCCATTTCTTTCTTAAGGTTTTCTCGATATTTTCCTTTCCCCTCATGGGATAAATAAAGTTCGGTGGCGACTCTTCTGTCTATCTTTTTCGCCTTCCCGTCGTTGCGCGACGCATTTTTCGAGTAGCGACAGCTGGCGACTCTGCTGGGGACCCTCCTAGCGAGCCAGACCTAATTTGTTTGTCGTGTTTGTGTTCTATTTGCTTTTATTTCTTATTATGTTATGTTCACTAACTGTTGGGTTTATTTGGTTGGTTTGTGGGATAAAGTTTTCTCCCGAGCTTTCAAGTACACACTAAGATAGGAGGTGGGTTCTTTCTGATTTGCGAGACTTAGGACTCGTTGAGTTGGATCGAATTCCACCGCTCAGATGAGACCCCGTTGGAATGATTATGTCTTACGTGTAGTCGTAGTGACGTCTTTATTTCCGACGTGGGAGTCCGCGACTCTGAGGACCTTTGTAGAACCTTATTCCAAAGGTTGCTGAGACATGACTCTGTGTTCATCCTTTGAAGGGATTACCGTCTTACGAGTAGTCGTTATGATGGAAAACTTTCGAGGGTTAGTGCACGGGACTTTGTTTAAAAAACCTTTGGAATACCCTCTTATAAACCATTAGACAACCCACCCGATGGGAGAAATGTTTTGTGTTGTTTTGCAGGACCAGTGATCTTGATCTTGAGTTGTGCTCTTTATCATGAGCATTCATAAAACATTGCATTGCATATCATTTCTCGCATATCAAGGGACTTAAGAGACTGTGATTATCTCAGGTATTGGTGAATACAATGACTGACCAAAGAAAGCGAAGCACAAATTCCATCAAGTTTAGAGAACCAAAGCTGGAACTAATTCAAGACATTCTGATTGACGTACCAAAGGCTATCAAGATCAACTTTCAGGGAAAGTATGGGAAACTGCTTGATGTCCTCCATTCTAGGGTCGACACTTGGGCTTTGTTCGCTATGGCTCAGTTCTATGATGCACCTCTCAGATGTTTCACTTTTCAAAACTATCAGTTGGCCCCTACTCTTGAGGAATATTCTCACATTTTGAACATCAAGATTAAGGATCAACCTATATACACAGGCTTGGAAGAAGAACCAAAACCTCCTGCCATTGCTCTTGCCCTACGTATGACCAAAGAGGAAGTCAAAGAGGGTCTAACCAGTAAAGGGGGCGTTCAGGGTTTTCCATTGAAATTTCTGCTAGAAAAGGCTGCTCAATACAAGGTGGATGAAGATTGGGAAAAGTTCGGAATAAGCGTTGCTCTAATGATTTATGGGATTGTCCTCTTTCCAAATGTGGACAATTTCATAGACATCACTGCCATCGTTCTCTTCATGCAGAAGAATCCTATCCCTACACTCCTTGCCGATGTTTATCACTCCATTCATTGGAGGAGTGAAAAGAAGGCGGGAATGATCCAATGCTGCTCTCACCTGCTATACAAGTGGTATGTTTCTCATTTACCCAAGAAAGGGCCGTTCATGGAAAACAAGAAGAAATTAAAATGGTCTCAACGCATCATGTCTCTGGAAGCTAGTGATATTGCTTGGTACTCTCCTGAGTACTATGATGTGGAAATCATTTTCAGTTGTGGAGAATTCGGTAATGTACCTTTGATCGGTAGGGCCGGTTGTATTAACTATAACCCAGTCATGGCATTACGTCAGTTGGGCTGTGCTATGGAGGGCGAGCCCGAGGCAGAGAAGATTCAGAGTTTCTTTTTGCTAGCCACATCAGAGGACCCTGCGTTTGTCAGGAAGGTTGCTAAGGCTTGGGGTAAGATTCATACAAAGGGGAGAAAGGAGTTAAAAGCGAAGAATTGCGTGGCAAAGGAGCCATACAACCAGTGGTTACTAGCTAGAGTAGCTGAAAGGTCGTTACCATTTCCCTTAGAGCCCTCTATGCAAGAAGCACCTCCTGCTCCCACTCATGTGTCCATAGAAGAATATGAAAAACTGAAGCTAATAGTGGAGAGATTGACTAAGGAGAACCAGGACCTTCAGAATGAAGTCCACCAAGCGAAGGTGGAGAGTGGTCAGTACAAGAGAAAGGTGGAGTTTGAGCAGGATCAAGCAGCTGAAAGTAGCAAGAAGCTAAAATTAGAAACGGATCTGAGAGTCAGGTACCAGCAGGGTTACGAAGGGGCTGATGCATCATTAACAACTCTCCGACAACGCTTAAAGGACACCAAAGCTTCTTGTGATAGGGCGTGGCACCTCTTTGAGATAGCCTCTGCCGAAAAGAAGGAAGTACGAGAGAATCTTGAGGCCGATATTGGGGATCTGGAAGAACGACTGAGAAATGCCTTGACCCTAGTGGAAAATGAACGAAGACTCAAAGAAGAGGCATTGAGAGACTCATATGTCACGTCTGACCTGTGGAATAACAAATGTCAAGAATTGGAAACTGCCCAAGAAACAGCCCTTCTGTGGAGGAATCGTTTCGAGGCTTTGCAAAGAGATAGTGCGCAGTGGCTCGAGAAGGAGGCCCAGCTCAATGAGTTGTTGGACACCCATGTGGATTCCATTTGTTATTACCAGTCGACTCTAGATATGTGTCGTGCTAGGTACAACAATCTGGTGGAGCATTGCAACCTCATGATCCGTGATATCCCATGGAGGTTGGAAAGCGCCATTCAAGACCTGGAAGGAAATGATATCCCCCCTTCTGTTCACCACTTTATCCAGCTCTGCGACCAAATGGTTAGGAGGTTCATGTTTGAGACGAAGAAGCTTGAAGAACGTCTCCAAAAGAGAGAATTTTAGTTATTCAGTTATCTTTTGTAGCACGACTTGTAGTTTCGGCTTATTCAGCTTTTGTCTGTATGAATTTTTCTAAAAAAATTAATGAAAGATTGCTTTTTGGTCCAAATTGTGCACTTCTTTATTATTCAGTCATGATTCTATGATACCAATGATAATCACAAGCCTCGAAAGTCTCTCGAGCATTTTGCATACGTTTGCGCATTTTTTTCTTTTTGCATTCCCTACAACCCGATCTTACACACCGCTTACCCCTTTCAGAAAAAGTAAAGCAAGCTGACTTCGCGGCATCGGTATAACACCAGGAATAGCCAGAAGAGAATCATGGACCAGATAGAGCAGGACCAGGCTACTATGAGGAGCGAGATGCTAGGCATGAAAACGCAAATGAATCAACTCATGGAGGTGATTCAGAATATGGCCAGAAGTCAAGAGGAGATGAGACAAGCAGCGGAGAGGAGCGCTAATCAGACTTTGGCTGGTGCAGTTCCCAATGCAAGTGGTGCAATTCCAATTCCTGTTGATGCCACCCCAACCCCTGTTGGGGCAATTCCTACTTCTGCCGGCGCCGTACCTATCAACACCGTCCCTCCGCCAGTCGGTACGACCCATCCTCATGGTACTACGATCCCAACACAAGTCCAGTACGACGATCATGAAGGTTTCTACGAGAATTCAGGTGAAGCGTATGGATCACAGACCGCCGAATTAGAGAAGAAGTTTAATGCTTTACAGGAGATGGTGAAGACATTGCAAGGCCCCGATGTTTTAGGACTGGATGCCGCTGAAATATGTCTTGTACCCGGAGTTAAGATACCTCCAAAGTTTGTAATTCCGACCTTTGAGAAGTACAAGGGTAACAGTTGTCCTAAGACCCACATAAGGTCTTACTGTAGGAAGATGGCCGCCTATTCTGATGACGAGAAGCTACTAATCCATTTCTTTCAAGATAGCTTAACAGAGGCATCCCTAGAATGGTATATGCACCTTGAACGATCCAACGTGAGAAGCTGGAAAGAGTTGGCAGACGCTTTCGTGAAGCATTATCAGTATAATACTGACATGGCTCCGAATCGTATGCAGCTTCAGAATTTGACTCAGAAGCCGAATGAGTGTTTTAAGGACTTCGCGCAAAGATGGAGAGGAGTAGCTGCAAGGGTACAACCTCCACTGATGGAGAAAGAACTGACAGACCTATTCATGGGCACGCTACAAGGACCGATCTTTGAGCGGTTAGCATCCTCAACATCCACAGTGTTTTCTGAACTTGTTATGGCTGGAGAGAGATTAGAGAGTTTCATGAAGGCGGGAAAAATTCAGAATGCAGGCGGATCTGCAAGCGGGGTCAAGAAGCCTTATCAGGGTTTCGTTAAGAAAAGGGAAGGCGAAGCTAGTGCAGTGTTCACCAATGGAAGGAGAACTCACCAAGGTTATCACCACATTGCCGCCATCGCTCCACAGCAACCACTTTCTATTCCGGCAAATCAGCCTGCGCCTCAGCAAAGTCGACAACAACAACCTTATCAACCAAGGCAAAATCAGTATCAAGGGCAGAGAAAGCCAGAAAGGAGGCTTGATCCAATTCCGTCCACTTACGCCAAATTGCTTCCGTTCTTGTTGAAAGCAGGTCTCGTTCAACTTAGGGAAATGAAAGATCCTCCGGCTGTTCTCCCCTACGGCTATGATGTAAATGCGAGATGCGAATTCCACTCCGGCGCCCCGGGCCATAGCATCGAGAATTGTAAAGCTTTAAAATACATTGTGCAAAATCTTATCGACTCCAAAGCGATAAACTTTACCCGAAATACTCCGAACATCAAATCTAACCCAATGCCACCTCACCATTCAACAAACATGATTGAAGGCTCTAAGGGGATCCGATTAATTTCGGATATTGAGAAATTGAGGACCCCACTTTCCACTATTAAGGAGCAACTCTTGTTGAAAAACATTTACCCAGGATGTCCAATTGATTGCCATGTTTGCATGGACGGATCTCAAGGATGCGCTGAGCTGAAGAAGGGCATACAAGGCCTGATTGAGCAGGGTGTATTAGTAGCAGAACAACTATCAAAGATTGAGGAAGTTGCTACTCTTGAAATTCCGTTCGAAACATTGGAGATACCATATGATGATGGATATGAGCTTTGGATCCCAGTCAACAATTCGAACCGCACACCATTGACCATACCGTGCGATGAGGAAGAATGGGACAACGCGTATGGACATACTTCTATCCCACTGCAAATCCCGTATGATCCAGTTACGATACCTATGTCTCCCCCATCAATGAACCAGCTTGTCATTTCGACCCCATCTCCATTTCCGTACGAAAGCACCAAAGCTGTACCTTGGTTATACGATGAAACTGTTTTTCTCAACGGACAGAAGGTGGCAGAGGAAGATGTATTGGAAGAAAAGAAGACTGTAGGGAACATCGTGGGAACCGGAGGCGTCACTAGAAGTGGTCGAATCTTCGCTCCGACTGCACCTCCTGTCAACAGCAGTGACAATACAAGGAAAGGTACTGCCATACCAAGCACCAATGAACAGGGGCAGTCATCTAAACAGAAGGGCATCCCAAATGATGAAGCGGAGGAGTTTCTAAGAATCATTCAGAAAAGCGATTACAAAGTGATTGATCAGCTCAATCAGACGCCCTCAAAGATATCCATGCTGTCATTGTTAATGTGTTCAAAGGCCCATCAAGAAGCACTGCTGAAATTCTTGAAGGCAGCCCATGTGCCAGAGGAGATATCAGTAGTACAGTTTGAAGAAGTGGTGGGAAATATTGCATCAGGTCATATTTTGAGCTTTAATGATAGTGAATTACCTCCCGAAGGTAAAAATCATAACAAGGCCTTGCACATTACCATCGAATGTGTGGATGTTGTGTTCTCTAGGGTGCTCGTTGACACTGGATCATCGCTGAATGTATTACCCAAAAGCTCGTTGTGCAAGCTGTCAATTGAAGGACTTGTGATGAAGCCAAGTCAAACTATTGTAAAAGCCTTTGATGGAGCTAAGAGAACTGTGGTAGGCGAGGTCGACCTCCCGATCAAGATCGGACCTCATACTTTCATCATCACATTTTACGTAATGGATATATACCCCGCTTACAGTTGCCTTCTTGGTCGTCCGTGGATTCATTCCGCAGGCGCTGTAACTTCAACCTTGCATCAAAAGATCAAGTTTATGATTAACAATCAGATGGTCATCATTGAGGGTGAGGAAGATGTTCTTGTGAGCCATCTTGCTTCTTTCCGCTATGTGGAAGTAGGAAATGAGGTGCATGAGACACCGTTTCAAGCTTTTGAAGTGATCAATGTTGAAATGATTTACGAAAAGCCAGCATCTTCAATAGTGACTTGGAAGGACGCGAGGACGGTGATAGAGGAAGGACATCCGCGAGGATGGGGCAGGGTGTTGGAATTGCCCGTCAACAAAAATGGAGCTGGTCTAGGCTACAAGCAGAAGAATGCAACTGATAAGGGCAAAGAGCTTGCAACTCCGTTGGTTTTTACTAGTGGAGGCCACCTTGTCGATGGTCAAGTCATGTTTTTGGAAACTGAAGCCGAAGATCATGAAGAGCTGTGTATGGTGTATCCTAGGGCGCCTAATCAAGTCTTGAACAATTGGAGAGTCGTCGAAATCCCCGAAGTTACTCTAGTAGACGAGTAATTCCCTTTTATTTTACCTAAAAAAATCATATGCTCTGCCCAAGGCATATGGATCATGTTGTAGGGCCTTTTGCTTTTTAAAGCACAACTTATCATCAATAAATAAACTTTCGCATCCAATTACGCTCTCTTTCTTTCATTTTTACTTTTTGCACATAAAATTATCTTTGAAAGACAATGTTTTGTTTTATTTTCTTTTTTTTCTGTCAACCTTTCTAAAAATAAAAAAATAATAATAAAGCATGAAGTCATTCGTCGTGCAGATCTTCCCTTGCTCCTGCCAATAACGACCCCGCTATGGTCCAATATGACTTTGATAACCCGATCTACCAAGCCGACGAAGACTGCGAGGAAGATTGTGATCTCCCAGAAGAGCTAGCTAGACTATTGAAGCAGGAGTCAAAGGTCATTCAGCCCTACCAAGAAGAGGTCGAAGTCATCAACATGGGAACTGAAGAAGATGCCAAAGAAATCAAGATAGGCGCAGCTTTGGAGTCAGAGATTAAGTCAAAACTGATAATATTGCTTCGAGAGTATGTTGACGTTTTTGCTTGGTCTTACAAAGATATGCCCGGTCTAGATGAAGAGATTGTGATGCACAAACTACCTCTCAAGGAAGGCTGCCCGCCGGTGAAGCAAAAGTTGAGGAGAACAAAGCCAGAGATGTCTTTCAAGATCAAAGAAGAGGTACAAAAGCAATTGGACGCTGGTTTTCTGGCAGTATCCAACTATCCGCAATGGATAGCGAATATTGTCCCAGTACCAAAAAAGGATGGGAAGGTGCGAATGTGTGTAGATTATAGAGACCTTAATAGAGCGAGTCCGAAAGATGACTTCCCTTTGCCACACATTGATGTGCTAGTAGACAACACAGCCCAATTTTCGGTATTCTCATTTATGGATGGCTTTTCTGGATATAACCAGATTAAGATGGCGCCCGAAGATATGGAAAAGACGACTTTCATCACTCCATGGGGGACTTTCTGTTACAAGGTTATGCCATTTGGACTTAAGAACGCAGGCGCAACATATCAGCGAGCAATGGTCACTCTTTTCCATGTCATGATACATAAAGAGATTGAGTGTTATGTAGACGATATGATTGCGAAATCCCAGACTGAGGAAGAGCACCTTATCCACTTGGGAAAGCTATTCGCCCGGTTAAGGAAATTCCAGCTGAGACTAAATCCCAACAAATGCACTTTTGGTGTAAGATCTGGTAAATTGCTAGGTTTTATTGTGAGCCAGAAAGGGATTGAAGTCGATCCAGATAAGGTCAAAGCTATCCAGGAGATGCCGGCTCCCAAAACTGAAAAAGAGGTCCGAGGATTCCTTGGGAGGTTGAACTATATCGCCAGGTTCATATCCCATCTAACGGCCACTTGTGAGCCCATCTTCAAATTACTTCGGAAGGATCAAGCCGTGGTATGGAACGATAACTGTCAGAAAGCCTTTGAGAAGATAAAGGAATACCTACAAGAACCGCCGATCTTGATGCCTCCGGTGCCCGGACGACCCCTGATCATGTACCTGACTGTGTTAGAGGGATCCATGGGATGCGTATTGGGACAACATGATGAAACCGGCAGGAAAGAGCATGCAATCTATTACCTCAGCAAAAAGTTTAATGATTGTGAAACGAGATATTCAATGCTCGAGAAGACATGTTGCGCATTGGCTTGGGCGGCAAAACGCTTAAGACAATATATGCTCACCCATACGACTTTGTTGATCTCCAAGATGGATCCTGTCAAGTACATATTCGAGAAGCCCGCTCTCACTGGGCGGGTAGCTCGTTGGCAAATGGTGTTAACAGAGTATGACATCCAGTATGTTACGCAGAAAGCTATCAAAGGGAGTGTGCTCTCTGAATACCTTGCCCACCAACCTATGGACAACTACCAGTCTATGCGTTTCGATTTCCCCGACGAAGACGTCATGTTTGCCAGAGATTATGCCACGCCAGACCCAAATGAGGGACCCGAACCAGGATCGCGATGGACGCTCGTGTTCGATGGTGCCGCAAATGCCAAAGGTTGTGGAATTGGGGCAATCATCACCTCTCCAACTGGCTTTCACCTGCCATTCACCGCCAGATTATGCTTTAAATGTACTAACAACATGGCCGAATATGAAGCCTGTATTTTCGGAATTGAAGCTGCCATTGATAACAGAATCAAGATTCTAGAAGTCTATGGAGATTCCGCGCTTGTCATATGCCAGATTAAAGGGGAGTATGAAACACTAGACCTCAAGTTAATTCCTTACAGAGATCATGTCTTGAAGTTAATCCCGTACTTTGATGAGATCACTTTTCATCACATTCCCAGAGGAGAAAACCAGTTGGCTGACGCCCTAGCAACACTAGCATCTATGTTTCAAGTCAAGTGGGAGAATGAGGCGCCATCCATCCGTTTAGAATATTTGGACGAACCCGCTTATTGCCTAGCGGCCGAGGGAGAAGAAGCTAAAACTGATAGTCACCCTTGGTTCTATGATATCAAGCGATATCTAGAGACACAAGAATATCCAGAAGGCGTAACTATCACTGACAAGAAGTATCTCAGAAAGCTCTCCTCAAAGTTCTTCCTCAGTGGTGACGTGCTATACAAGCGAAATTACGATTCAGTTCTACTCAGATGCGTGGATAAACACGAGGCAGAACGTATCATAAATGAGATGCATGAAGGATCTTTTGGGACACATGCTAGTGGTCATACTATGGTTAAAAAGATTTTGAGGGCGGGATACTATTGGATGACGATGGAAACGGATTGTTGTCTCCATGTCCAGTCATGCCACAAGTGCCAAATTTACGCAGACAAGGTCCATACTTCACCACTCCCTCTGAATGTTTTGACTTCGCCTTGGCCCTTCGCTATGTGGGGTATAGATGTAATCGGACGCATCGAGCCAACCGCTTCAAATGGGCACCGTTTTATCTTAGTGGCCATCGATTACTTTACCAAATGGGTAGAAGCGGCGTCCTATGCCAACGTCACTAAGCAAGTGGTGACTCGCTTCATCAAAAAAGAGATTATTTGTCGATATGGAATCCCGAACAAGATCATTACAGACAATGGTTCAAACCTCAACAATAAGATGATGAAAGAGTTGTGTGAAAATTTCAAAATTGAACACCACAATTCAACACCTTATCGCCCTAAAATGAACGGAGCTGTTGAGGCGGCAAATAAGAACATTAAGAAAATCGTCCAGAAGATGGTGAAGACTTACAAAGACTGGCACGAGATGTTGCCGTTCGCGTTGCATGGCTACCGCACCTCAGTGCGCACTTCCACAGGGGCAACCCCGTTTTCTCTCGTATATGGCATGGAAGCAGTATTGCCCATTGAAGTAGAGATTCCCTCCTTAAGGATTTTAGCAGACGTCAAGCTAGATGAGGCCGAATGGATACAAGCCAGACTCGACCAACTCAATCTCATCGACGAGAAACGCATGACGGCCATCTGTCATGGACAATTATACCAAAAACGATTGAAAAGGGCCTTTGATAAGAAGGTTCGCCCACGACACATCCAAGCAGGAGATTTGGTGCTAAGGAAAATTCAGCCAACTCACGTCGATCCAAGGGGAAAATGGGCACCAAACTATGAGGGTCCGTATGTAGTAAAGAAGGTTTTCTCCGGAGGGGCCTTGATCCTGTCAACCATGGATGGTGACGATCTCTCATCCCCTGTGAATGCAGATGCAGTTAAAAAATATTATGCCTAAAAGATAGACCCGGTGGACCCAAAAAGAAAATCCACGCAAAAATGGGCGTCCTTGTGGACCATAAAAATGGTTCAGGCAAAATTAGGGACTAGAAAAAAAAAGGGAGTATCCTGATAGGCTGAAAACCTGAAAAGGCGGCCTAGGCAAAAGTTAGGGATTCAAAAAGGCAGAACTGCATCTTGAAAAGACGTGTGAATTATTCCTCGTAACCATCAAGCTCTCAACTGAGAAAGATCAATTCGATTCTGGGCTCAAAAGCAAGGCGTGAAGGGTCTTCAGAGACATATGGGCTATAGCGGATTTGAAACTTGGCAGGGACCATTTTCAACATTGTCTCAGTTTTTATTTTCTCTTTTAAAAAGCAGTTACCTCTTTCAGGAATTGCCTCCTTTTGTAATTTTCCCATTTATGGGTGTTCATCAATAAAATTACTTTCATCAAAGCTTTTCTGTTTTTATTTACCCCTTTTTGGTTGCAAGTTTCATTTATTTGATGATGGGTTTTGCATATAATGACATTACGGTAAAATAGACTAAGGGATAACTTACCCTCTTGGGGTAACTAAAGGGTGACCATGACTCTAAAGAGTACGCAGGAACATCATTCTAAATCTTGTAACGACTTGACTGACAAGGTCGTCAAACCCGGCAGAGCAGGCCATGAGCCGAAAATCTCAACACATCCAAGTTCTTTATACATCACAAATAGAGGATGTCGGGAAGTCAGGCTTATCTTTCACTTTCCCACCACCAAAGTCCGCCATGTCGGCACCTGTATTTCCATTGCCCGTCCGCAATCATATGCATCATACGCATTGCATTCGACATCGTAAGCATCTTGCTTCATAAGCATCTTGCATCATATACATACCTATGATTACATCATACTTTCCTCAGCTCTTGCATCACCGCGTGTTAGCATTTGCATTTGCATCCCCATTCGTTATGAAACATCATTATCGTCAAGCATTTACATATACGAGATCAGATCCAGGATCAATTTCGAAGATTTTCAAGATCCTAATCAGCCCAGTCAGGGGTATCTTCCGCAAGACCGTGGGCGTTCCCCACGAATTTGTTCAACAATTCGTTGGGATTCAATGCAATCATCAGCCTAGTCAGGGGCATCTCTTCAAGACCATGGGTGTATTGCATGATGTATTGCAACCTCGTGTTTAATCAGATCTTCAAATCAACAATCAGCCCGGACAGGGGCATCTCTAGTAAATTCATGGGCGTCCCCCAGTGAGTTGTCTCCAGCAGACTTCAGCGATAAGTGGCAATCTCTTCAGAGAAGCTTATCCATCTTCAGCGATAAGTGGCAATCTCTTCAGAGAAGCTTATCCATCTTCAGCGATAAGTGGCAATCTCTTCAGAGAAGCTTATCCGTCTTCAACGATAAGTGGCAATCTCTTCCGAGAAGCTTATCCATCTTCAGCGATAAGTGGCAATCTCTTCCGAGAAGCTTATCCATCTTCAGCGATAAGTGGCAATCTCTTCAGAGAAGCTTATCCATCTTCAGCGATAAGTGGCAATCTCTTCCGAGAAGCTTATCCGTCTTCAACGATAAGTGGCAATCTCTTCAGAGAAGCTTATCCATCTTCAGCGATAAGTGGCAATCTCTTCCGAGAAGCTTATCCGTCTTCAACGATAAGTGGCAATCTCTTCCGAGAAGCTTATCCATCTTCAGCGATAAGTGGCAATCTCTTCCGAGAAGCTTATCCATCTTCAGCGATAAGTGGCAATCTCTTCAGAGAAGCTTATCCATCTTCAGCGATAAGTGGCAATCTCTTCCGAGAAGCTTATCCATCTTCAACGATAAGTGGCAATCTCTTCCGAGAAGCTTATCCGTCTTCAGCGATAAGTGGCAATCTCTTCCGAGAAGCTTATCCATCTTCAGCGATAAGTGGCAATCTCTTCAGAGAAGCTTATCCATCTTCAGCGATAAGTGGCAATCTCTTCCGAGAAGCTTATCCATCTTCAGCGATAAGTGGCAATCTCTTCAGAGAAGCTTATCCATCTTCAGCGATAAGTGGCAATCTCTTCAGAGAAGCTTATCCGTCTTCAGCGATAAGTGGCAATCTCTTCAGAGAAGCTTATCCATCTTCAGCGATAAGTGGCAATCTCTTCAGAGAAGCTTATCCGTCTTCAGCGATAAGTGGCAATCTCTTCAGAGAAGCTTATCCATCTTCAGTGATAAGTGGCAATCTCTTCATAGAAGCTTATCCATCTTCAGTGATAAGTGGCAATCTCTTCAGAGAAGCTTATCCATCTTCAGTGATAAGTGGAAATCTCTTCAGAGAAGCTTATCCCCCTATCATCCTTTTGGTGATAGTAGCCGTGTGTGCTTCGTCCCATCATCCATTCGGTGATGTTGACCTTTTGCCAGTTATTTTCAATTTACTCAGAGGTATACCTCATCCATCACTTTCAATTCCCAAACTTTCCTTTGCTTTTCGGACAAATTCAGGGTCTTCTTTATATCTAATTGCCTTCTACCTTGAAAGAGTGAGCGCCAGAGCCGTTCATTTTACTCGGTCTAAGCCAATTAGATAGGGGCATCTGTCATACCCTAAATTCATCCCACCTGTATAGTTTTCATTTGTTCATCCAGTTATTCAAAAATCAAAAAAAAAAATGTTGTTCCTGCTCTAGGCGTTGCTAGGTTGAACTAAATTGATCCAAGTTTCATTTAAGGATTATCAAATTAAGAGAGGTGTGTTGATTGAAGTTGATTGGTTTGGACCTGGTTTATTGATTGGGCAAAATTTTGTTCCCTGACTGAAGCCAGGGTGTACATAGTTCAAATGATGAGAGGATTGAGAGTTAAATCTGGGTTTATGCAGTCCTAATGCAATGTTGTGTTACTCATTTGGTTCAGGACTTGATGCAAGTGGTAGAGTTCGGAGTTGATCCATGACTGATTCGTGGTTGACTCATTATTTAAGAAGTTATTCATGGTTCTAAGCTCAAAGGTCCAGAATCGTTGCATAGTAGATTGTGTTTTTTTTAAAAAAAGGCCATTCAACTTCTGAGTAATACACTATTGATTTTCTCTAATAAGGCACATAGAATTATTACAAATATATCCACAAAGATACAAGACAAGAAGAGAGAAAATTCCATTTTTTTGAAATAAAGCCCATCATCATTTTGACATGACCATTTGCACATGATTATTAAATATAATAATTACAAAGAAGAAATTGTCACTATCCGGCCCATATACTTCAAGTTGCATCGGTGGTCTCTCAATCTTCTCTCCGCTCCACTTTTGCCTTAATCAGTAAGATACTGTCGGGGCAGGGCCACCTAATGATAGGATTTCCAATTTATGCATAAGTTTGATTCTTTTTAATAGAATGGATCCTGCTGATGTGTCTAAGCCACCTTCTGTGAAAGTACCAAATGCGACACATCCTGCTTACGAGGATGATGGTCAAGCTTCTGCTGCCGTAGCATCTGGACAAGATAATTCTGCCCCTGAAGCACCGTCTAGGCTATCTCCCACTGGCATATCTTCTTGGGCCAAAAATTTAAAAGTTTCGCCGTCGTTTTCTGGATCCCAAGACGAGTCTTCTAGTGGAAATATTGGGAAATCAGCCTTTGCACGCCTTACAAGTAATCTGGGATTGCGGTTGTCTCCGAAGTCTCCTGTGGATGACAGTCCCAATGAAACAGCAGCACAATCTAATTTGTTTGGAACTATCACAAAGGGCCTGTTTGACTCTTCGAAGAATGCGGTGAAAGCTGTGCAGGTTAAAGCACGTCATGTTGTTTCTCAAAATAAACGCAGATACCAGGTGAAGGAGGTTTTGATTTAGATATGACATATATCACAGAAAACATTATTGCAATGGGGTTCCCTGCTGGTGACATGAGCTCTGGGTTTTTTTGGTTATGTTGAAGGATTTTACAGAAATCATATGGAAGAAGTGATCAAGTTTTTTGAAACTAACCATAAGGGTAAATACAAAGTGTATAATCTCTGTTTGGAGCGGCTGTATGATGCATCGTTGTTCGAGGGGAAGGTGGCCAGCTTCCCATTTGATGACCATAATTGCCCACCGATTCAACTGATTGTATCATTTTGTCAAAGTGCTTACTCATGGTTGAAACAAGACATTGAGAATGTGGTGGTTGTCCACTATAAAGCAGGAATGGCCAGGACAGGGTTGATGATTTCCAGTCTTCTACTATTCTTAAAGTTCTTCCCAACTGCTGAGGAGTCAATGGATTATTATAATCAGAAAAGATGTATTGATGGAAAAGGACTTGTTCTGCCTAGTCAGATTAGGTATGTCAAGTATTTTGAACGGATCCTCACTTACTTTAATGGTGAATGTCCACCTCCCCGCAGGTGCATGCTTAGGGGATTCCGGCTTCACAGATGTCCTTACTGGATCAGACCCTCTATAACCATTTCAAATCATGACGGATTCCAGGTTGAGGTTGTGCTGGTGGATTATAATGGCAATGTTGTAACTTCCAATCCTGAAGCTACAAAGAAATCAGACGAGAGTTCAAGCAGAAGTCTTGCCCCAGCTGAGACGAGCACTCCCGCACCAAATGCAGACAAAGAGTCAGGGGATGGGGATCGAGACAAAGATGACGATGTATTTTCAGATGGTGAGGCAGAGCATCCCGCTTCTTCACGAAGCAAACAAACAAAGGCACCTTCCGAAGCAGTTGTAACAGTTGCAAGTACCACCAAAGAGCCTAAACAAACAATCCTGCATAAAATTCATAATTGGCTATCTATGAGCACAACCAGAAGCAGATTTTTTTAAAAAAAAAGCAGCTCACATAATGCGATAAAAGCTGTACGAAACGGTGGCTGCACAGTAGGTAAAAACATAAACCAGCCAGGCATTGAAAGGTGTTCATAAATTCTGTGTGAGCATACCAGTTTTTCGCAACTTCTCTAGCTGGTCACCGCGAGGATGTTCTTATCATAGCTTGAGATACGGCTTCAATCTGGTTCGCAAGCTATACGAAGATGATATTCCATGTTGCTTAATGCTAGCTTCGCCTGCCATGATCGATTATGTTTCCACGCATCGCTTACCGGGCAAAACAATAGTTCCTACAAGCTGCTACACATCATGATACAGCTAGACCTGCACAAAATCATAAGCTCACATCCTGCAAATCAAGAGGAAAACGGTAATATGTAGAAAATACTCAAAACCCTCATGTTATAAATTTTAAATGAAGAAAAATGAGAATGTGATGATGAACTTACATATCTCGGAGTGAGAAATCTGCAGCCTGTATCAGTCCACAAACAAAAAGAATCACCGCCACCGCCGGTTGAACCTCCAGTTCAGTTCCGGATAATGCTAATATGAAGAACTGTTGGTTTTTCGACAACAATTTTAACGGTGTGTCGGATGAGATTCTTGGTGATGTTGTTGAGTTTTTTGATTTCCCACTTGATGATGATGTGGAAACTGATGTTGTGGAACAAGATTGGAATGATCAGTTCAAACACATTGAAGAGCCATCTCTTGGTGTTTTCTCAGTACCATCGTTTGATTTGTGCGGCGAAACTCAGAATGAGAAACCGAATCTTGTCAACAGTTTCTCTGCTTCTGATTTTTAAGCGGGAATTGAGAATTACCACAATGATGTTATGCAGGAACTTTCGCATATTGACAGAAGAAATATTGTTAATTCGGGCTTAAAAGAACAACGAGGACTACTTCCGAAGACTGCTGGAGCTAAATATGGCAAAACTATTCCAATCCAAAACTTCTCTTTCAAGGGAACAAATTTGCTCCAATGCCATTACCGTATTCTACAAATAATGGACCAGTACCTCCTACCACATCAACACCTTATTCCAATGGTAACAATGCTTCATGGCATGCAGATTCCTTGCCTAGCTTTCTTGATTTCTCAGCAAATGCCTCAATTAATAATAATCCATCAGAGAGTAATGTATTGTAAAAAAGGAAGTAAAAAGGGCCAAAGTCAGAATGCATTTGAAGTCAACAAATTGCCCTATCAGCATAAATCAAAGCAGTAAAAATTCATAAACAAAGCAGTGAAAATTCAAGGTAAAAATATCAGATATTTTCCATTTTAATGAATAAAATCTCAGAGACAAGAAGACAGGACAGCAGAGCCAGATTTACTAAAATGGAAAGACATAATCTTGACATCAGAAAGTGATAGCAGAGATGATACAAACATAAACTGAACCCTAATCTCACACCATCAAGCCCCCATATATATTGGTCACTATTCCTTCAGAAAAAAAAACCCTAACAGGCAGCAGCTGCCTTCTCTCACAACTCACCTTCACACAAGATACACATAAAGAATTAAGAAGAGAGATTGGAGAGGGAGCTTATCTGCTTTCAGCATTGACAATTTGGTGGTATCACTCCAGCTCTGTAAGTATTCTGTCGTCTTTTTCTGTCTTTATAATCTTAAGTTTTTGTCTTTTGAATGTTGTAAAAAAGAAGAGGGGAGTGAAAAACCATAACCTTCCTCCTCATTCCTTCATCGTCATCACCTGCGTCTCTTCAACCTCATCTCTTTCATGAACTCAAACCAGCACAACCTTCATCTGGCCATCTTCAAACCAAACGGACCAACATAAACCATCACGCAGCTGCAACAGCAATCGAAAACTTCAAATCAACTATCCTTTTCCTCCACAAATTCCACCACCATCTTCATCCTCAAAACTCAGAAAAACCATTCCATTAACAACACCATTTTTTAACCTTCAATATCAAACCCAGTTCGAACCACCATTAATCCATCTCCAACTTCATCACCTCGTTCAACATGAAACCGAAACCTTCATCTTCGAACCATCCAAAAACCTTCATTGTTCTCAGATTCAACCCATTTATAAGTCGTCTTCAACCTCAACCGTGAAAACCACCATTAACCCATTTCTCACTAACTTCATCAACATCCTCGAAACTCATTCGCAGACCAACAATAATCACACTCCAAAACCATAATAGAAAACTCACTTTCTTCTTAAACACTTCCATTGTTTTTCAGAAACCACAACCCTCCGCCAATACAATATCCCTCTCGCAAACCAAACAACCACCAAATGAAACCCATTTTGCCATTAGAACCCATTTCGAAAACCTCTTCATAAGCCTTCAAACCACCGTCACAAAGCCTCCATCACAGATCCATCTTCTCCACTTGTAAACCCCAAAACCCATTTCCTCCATTGTTCTTCAATCATCATCATCATCGAACAACACAAACAACACAACTCGTCTGCGATTCACAACACGAACCCAATCAAACCTTCAAAACCCACTCCGGAATCAGAGATACCGAGAAAATGAAGAGAGAGAATTTGATTTAGAAAAAAAATGTAGCAGAAAATGGAGAGAGAGATTTCAAAAAATGAAACAAAGAAGGTGGACTGTCGCGAAAGTTGTGAGGAAAAGACGATATTGCGCTGTGCTGCTTTTGTTTAATTTCTTTTTATTTTTTATTTGGGCCTAAACCCATGTTAATCTGGACCGTACCCTCTGTCTCATGAATTACCACCCCTGTTTTCTTTTTATCTCTTAATTGATTTATATAATAGTTATTATGTAGATTTATTATATATTGTTTTTTTTAAAACAGTTTGTTATTATGTAAATATATTATATTTCAGTTTTATATATTTCTTTAGATTTCTTATATTTTCTTTTTAGAGTTAAATTTTATTTCTCATTTGTTATTGGGCTTTTGATTCTATTTTCTGTTTTGGGTCGATGACGAGACCTCCGTAATTCATTACCAGTCAAATTATTGATGAGTAATGTTGGATCTGAGACCACCTCTTTTCCCTCTTCGTTACTTGTCCCGACTCGATTCCAAACTTTGTCAAACAATTTTCAAAATCGACTTATCTTTGTATCGAATTAAAAGAGGGGATTAAGTGTAGACTTTCTTCCTTCTCCGAGTGTTGGGATGCCCACTGTAGTGAGGGTGGTTCCGACACTCGTCTTTCAATGCAAAGAAGTTTCCCATCCATTTTCAAATCTCATCTCCTTAAAATCGATTCTTTGTGTTGAGCTAAAGAGAGGATTGGGTGTAGACCCCTTCTTCTTCGAGCATAGGGATGCCCACTGTAGTGAGGGTGATCTCGACGTTCGTCTGTCAATACAAAGACGCTTCCAACATTTCCTCATAAAAACCTCGGCCTCGTACCGAGCCCCTTTTTTTTCAAACCATATTAATTTGATTTCTCTTTGTACCGAATTAAAAGAGGGGATTAAGTGTAGACTTTCTTCTTCTCCGAGTGTTGGGATGCCCACTGTAGTGAGGGTGGTCTCGATACTCGTATTTCGATACGAAGACGTAACTTTATCCATCACATATCTCTTTATCCACCATCTCGCTTTCACATTCCTTCCGTAACCCTTTTCACCTAAAACCTCGGACCTGTACCGAGTGCATTTTCAAATCTTTTCATCATAAAACTTGAATGGTCGTGGAGTGGTTAGGCGTAGGCCTTCTCCTATCCCGAGTGCTGACGTTTACCGTAGGGTTCTCTGTCGCAAGGCATTTACCATTTAAAACCAAAAACATCTTTAATAAGAGAACGAAGTTCTCTTTGCATTGAATTAAAGAGAGAGGATTGGGTGTAGACCTCTTCTTCTCCGAGCGTAGGGATGCCCACTGTAGTGAGGGTGGTTTCGACGCTCGTCTTTCAATACGAAGACGCCTCGTTCGCCACACCTTTTTATAACAAAAACTTTGAGACAATGAATTGGGTACTACCCGTAGGGGTTACTATCCGAGGACCTGTCTCGCCCCCTAAAAAACAATCCAATCAATCAAATGTGACTTCTAGCCCCGCGTGGCGAAAACTAATCAATCTTTCAAAAAGGATATGTTACGTCCGTTCTACCGCAAACAGGTAATGCCTAAGTCTCCAACGAGCGAGCAGCAAAACACCTAACTGCTAGAATGCGCATGATAGCATCATCCATAAAAAGTATCAACACACCGTAGGCCGAACTACGGCTGCTCTGATTCTTTACTTTTTTCAAGTAAAGATACGTAGGCACAAGGGCCACAATCCTTGCCGAGCACATTCACCCCATATCTGTAGTTCCCCGAACTACGTCGACTCTGACTTTCTCACATCTATTGAGAATACGTAGGCATAGGACTGCGAAGTCCTACCGAGTCTGTTCTTTCTATTTTCTTCCCCGTTCTCTCTTTCCTCCTAACTTTCCTGTTTCTGACCCTTATCTTTTACCCTGTGAAACACTTTTATAGCATAATGTTTAAGCAAATAAATTCACATCGACAAACAAAAGGTTCCCATCGAGTACGATGGATGCGAGGGGTGCTAATACCTTCCCCTCGCATAACCGGCTTCCGAACCCGTTCTTGGTTGCGAGACCATCTTATCCATTTCTTTCTTAAGGTTTTCTCGATATTTTCCTTTCCCCTCATGGGATAAATAAAGTTCGGTGGCGACTCTTCTGTCTATCTTTTTCGCCTTCCCGTCGTTGCGCGACGCATTTTTCGAGTAGCGACAAGGAGTTATCTTAATGATCAGATCATCTACAGGTATTGGTCTTACATCTTTTTCAAGAGAAGAAGATTGAAATCCAATTCCCTTTCTTTTATTCCTACTAACTCCATAGATCATAGAAGCCATCTTGCTTCTGTCTATGCTTTTAGTGAGGAACCTCTGAAAACTAGAGTCATATTTTTCCAAAATATTTTCAGATGACTTAGCTTCAGAGTCAGATTCTTGTTGAACAATTTCCAAATCATTTTTTATTTTTAAATTTATTTCTCTCTGCTCAACAAGTTCTGTTTTCAGATTATCAATCTCAGATTCAAGATTGCTTTTCAGCTTCTTGTTCTTGAGTTTGATATTATTGTAGCTTTTCAAGACTTCAGATAACACCTTTATAAGTTCATCTTTGGTAAGTTTGGACATTACCTCTTCAGCATCAGAGTCGGAGTCTGACTCAGATTCAGATGATAATTCTTCATTCTGATCTTCTATTCCAGCCATTAATGCCATGTTGGCACACTCTTCTGACGCTTCAGATTCAGATTCAGATTCATCTGAATCATCCCAAGTTGCCATAAGAACCTTTTTCTTTTTATCAAACTTTCTCTTGGGTTTCTCCTTGAGAAGTTTGGGGCAGTCATTTTTGTAGTGCCCAGGTTCCTTGCATTCATAGCATGTGACCTCTTTCTTTCCAGATCTTCTGTATCCAGAAGATTCCTTCCTGTGGTCAGCTTTCCTGAAGTTGTTAAACTTCCTTCCCTTGTGCTTCTAGAGCTTGTTGATTCTTCTGGAAAGCATGGACAGTTCATCTTCTTCTTCAGAAGACGATTCTTCAGAACTTTCTTCTTTTACCTGCAAAGCTTTAACAGGTTTGTTAGATTTTAAAGCTATGGATTTACCTTTATCTTTCTTCTGGGGCTCATCTTCCTCCAGCTCTATTTCATGACTTCTCAAAGAACTGATAAGTTCTTCTAAGGAGATCTTATTCAGATCTTTTGCCATCTTCAGTGCAGTCACCATTGGTCTCCATCTGGTGGGAAGACTTCTGATGATCTTCTTGACATGATCTGACGTTGAGTAGCCCTTATCCAGAACTTTCAGACCAGCAGTAAGAATCTGAAATCTAGAAAACATAGTTTCTACATTTTCAGATTCTTCCATTTTAAATGCCTCATACTTCTGTATGAGCGCCAGCGCCTTGGTCTCTTTAACCTGAGAATTTCCCTCATGAGTCATTTTGAGTGACTCAAACATGTCATGAGCAGTATCTCTGTTTGTAATCTTCTCATACTCAGTATGAGAGATTGCATTAAGCAATATAGTTCTGGCTTTGTGGTGATTCTTGAAATCTCTTTTCTGTACTTCAGTCATTGACTTTCTATCAATCTTTTTGCCATCCTCATCAGTAGGATGTTTATATCCATCAATGACCATATCCCAAAGATCAGCATCATACCCGAGGAAAAAACTTTCTATTCTATCTTTCCAATAGTCAAATTTTTCCCCATCAAACATGGGTGGCTTGGTACTGATCCTATCTCCTTCATATTTGTTGTTGCAAGTTGATGTAGCTGTTTCCATAATGACAACAACACAAATATCAAAGTATCTTTCTCACTGGATCTTTAACTGTCACGGTTAAGTGGAGCACACGCAGAACCGGAGCTCTGATGCCAACTGAAGGTGAGAAAATTACTTAGAAGGGGGGGTTGAATAAGTAAGACTAAAAATCAAAGATTAGAACACAGATATTTTTATCCTGGTTCGTTGAAAACAACTAGTCCAGTCCACCCTCTCAAGAGTGATTTGCCTTTCTCTGTCAAGGACTTAATCCACTATTTTAATCAAACAGATTACAAATAGCAACACCTAAGAACAACCGTTCTTAGTCTTCTCAAGAGCAGCTGATCCCAACTGGATCCTCTTAAGGAAAACCTTTTACAAACAAAGTAAAACTTTTACAAGAGTAAGAATGCTTCTAATAAGCTGTTATCACAACAGTGATATTTCTCTTAGTTTAAGAATAAAGATAAAGCAAAGTAATATGATAAAGAGCTTTTTGAGATTTGCTTTGAGGAGTGATTTTTCTAGAGATTCAATTACTGAAGAAGATGGAGTGGACTTCTTTATATAGGCACTAAGATCCAAGAAGTCTTGTTACGTTGAAGGCTGTGCAGAAAAGCCTAGAGCCTTTTGTCTTCACATTGGAGGCTGTGCTGAAACAGGCCTGATGCTTTTTGTCTTCACTTGCAGAATACTTTCCTCAGAATGGAATGCACAGATAAAACCTTTTTGTCTGTGTCCTTGTGTCTAGCACAAAATAGGAAAGAGCTGTTGAGAAGGACCAACGTACATATTTAAATCTTCTTCAAAGTGAGTTCAGCTTTCAACATAAGAATCTGAATCTTCAGAGTCTTCTGATCAAGGATCATCTGGATCTTCAGAGTCTTGAATGTTCTTCAGATTGAGCTGAAACAGAGTATGTGCAGCTAGTGTGCTTGAGCGTGTAAATCCTTCAGAGCAGAGTCTCTATGCTTTAGAGGCTCCTTCTTCAGAATCTTCAAGAGACAGTAGTCAGATTCTTCTGAGAGCAAAGTTCAGATCTTCACTTAAGATGCTCTTGAACTTATGAAGTCTTTCATACAAACAATGTTCAGATGCAATTTTGCTTTCTTAAGATAATTTACTTTAGTGCCTGTAGCAAACAATCTAGAACACGTTTAGAGTATATAATTCTTGAATACAAAATTCATAATTGTTATCATCAAAACATAGAGATAAAACTAAGACACAATCTGTGCTTTTACATGTTTTTGGCAGGAATGGATAGCACGACAATCGCACCGCATTCGGAGGAAAAGAAAAGGCGAAAAAGGGAACTCAGAGCTGCAACACGGGTACCCGTGTTGCACAACACGGCCAGTGTCATGAAGGACACGGCTGGCAGACACGGGTGGACCAAAGCAGATGGAAAAAGAAGACTCAGACTTGCAACACGGGTGCCCGTGTCATGCAACACGACCCGTGTTGCAGCCCTTAGAGAGGAACACGCCCCAAAAGAAGCCAGCAGCCTGACACGGCCAACCGTGTTGCACAACACGGCCCGTGTCAGGGCCACTGAACGTGAAATTTCTCTGTTTTCTGTTTTTTTGCTGTCAGACCTATTTTGAAGGGCATTTGATACATTTCGCTATGTAATTTGAATTTAGATATAAGAGGCACATTTTAGAAAGAAAAAAGAACACTTTTTGAACTGAGATTAGGATTGACAACTGCGAGAGGAGTTCGGCTGGAAATAGAGGATCGATCAAAAGCGGAAGCAATTGATGATCCAAGGATTTCAACTTGCATTGTAATGATCTTCTCCTTTTTAATTCTAATTACTTTTATGTTTACCCAGAACATGAGTAGCTAAACCCCAAGTTGTTAGGGGGTGGTCCTTAGTGCGATGTAATGACGTTTGTTTAATTATTCTATGAGAACTATGTGTTTACCTTAATATATTTTATTTTACATTAATCCTATTCGTATTCATATTGGAAAGTAGAATTCGAATTGTGCTTAGGCGTTAGTCTGGAAAGTCAACCTAACACTTGTGCAAAATAGTATCACGGTCGATATTGCTTAGGAATGAGGATATCCCATATCACGTATTTTATGGTCGGAACTATTGCTTGATGTTTCTCAGGGACACTGAGGAATTAGTGAACAGGAAAATCATCAAAGGGTTTCCATTAAGGAATTAAGGCAACTAAAGTGGCCAACTGATAAATTAAGGTTAATAACTAGTATAGTAGAATAATCATACAGGGTCTTTACTCGTGTCGTCTCCACTCCCCTAACACTGTTCTTAGATTGATTAATTAAGTCCGTATTTACTTGTGATATTACTCTGCTACCAAACAAACCACTAGACCTTTTGTTCAATTGAATCCTAAAAATTCCGTTAATTACTACGCAGTCCTCGAGATCGATACTTGGGACTTTTCCCTTATTACTACAATTGGTAAAAATAGTACACTTGCTATTTTCCCGATCAATCCCACTGTGTGGATGTGAAGTATTTTGATGTGCTCCGATCCTATTGATAGGGATCTATGGAGGATTGATGACCCAGTGTCCATTGCGCTGTGATGATTGGTACCACATGCATTGAGTCTATGTTGCATTTGCATCTATGAGTCTTTGTGTATAAATTATGATGTTGTGACCTTTGAGGCATATGTGAGTAATATGAATGTGTTGAATATGAATATGTTGTCGTTTATGCATTAATTGTCATACATTGATTATTATGAATTGTTTTACTCACCCTGCCTGTCTGAATGTTACCTCCACGTGGGTAACGCGCAGATGAGCAAGTTTAGCCGTGGACGCCGTCGAGGAGTATTTTGAAGTTTTAGAGTCGTTAGCCTTTATGGTTAATTTAGAGGGTCTTGCTCTGATATGTAACATTGGGTTGGGTTCTTTGAGTTGATTGTATATCATTGGGTTATTTTACTGATGTTCCCTTATGAGAAAAACATTGAGTTATATTTTGAGTTCCGCTGTATATGATGTTTTGATGTATTTTGAGAAAACCCGTGTGTTACAGAGTATTGACCAACTTTGTTGACTTTGAGAAATGTACGCCCTTTTGTGGCTTTTTAATGAAAGTTAATATTTTACTCTGAAATCCGTGTTATTTTAGCGTAATATCTATGGGGTAGAATAAGGGTGTTACAGTCACAATCTCCACTTTCCAGTGTATTTACTTTCTATTACTGGTGCTGATTTGGTACTAGGAGCACCATGGTGTCGCACCTCGAAAAATCACGGAGACATTTCGGAGAACGCGACCCTCGCGCGAAAGGCGCGGAAATGCGGTTCGACAGAGTCGCCACCGAACTTTATTTTTCCCGAACAAACGGGAGAGGAAAATATCGAGAAAACCTCTTAAAAACGAAAGGGATAGGAACCAGGCTATCACAACCAAGTTCTGGGTTCGGGAGTCGGTTACGTGAGGGGAAGGTATTAGCACCCCTCACGTCCGTCGTACTCGACGGGAACCTCTTAAGGTAAATATGGGGAGTGTTGTTTAGGTTTACTTGTTTTCTTCTCGTTGTTAAAGGTAGAATTGGTAGGTTAAAAGGTTAAAGACACAAAGGAGAGATGGGTGGTTAGAGGATAGGGCGCTCGCCAAGGATTGGGGCCCTTGTGCCTACGTATGCTCATTCGGACGAGAATGAGAAATCAGAGCGTCGTAGTTCGACTACGGGAGAGGATGGGGGAAATGGAAGACAGATAAAAGGTAGCTCGCCAAGATCATCGAAATCTTGTGCCTACGTATCTTATATTCAAGAATGAATAAAGAATCAGAGCGTCCGTAGTTCGTGGTAACAACCACGAAAAGAAGATGGGGAAATGGGAGAAATGGGTAGAAGGTAGCTCGCCAAGATCTCGCAATCTTGTGCCTACGTATCTTACATTCGGACGAGAATGAAGAATCAGAGCAATCGTAGTTCGTGGTAACAACCACGAAAAGTTGAAATTTGAATTGGGTTTGAAGTTGAGTTTGAAACGAAAGAGTGACTGACAAGCAACCCAAGAGCGTGTCTCGAGAGCTTGTCACTCAAAAATTCAAGGAATGCAAGATCCCAAGAACTCAGTTCTTTCGGAGATTGGGTTGAAAAAGAGTTGGATGTTTTGAAATCGAAAGAATGAACTAATAACAACTCAAGAGCGCGCCTTGAGAGTTACTGATTCGAGTATCCAAAGAATGCTAGATTCTAAGAATATCCCTCTTTCGTAAGTTTAAAAAAAAAGTTTGTGAAAAGATTGAATCGAAAATGGAATGTGAGGCAAAAAGGAAGTTGTTTTGAAGTAGCTCGACGACGTGTCGAGGATTTGATCGAAGATGGGACTAAATTGACGACGTGTCAAGGGTTAGACTGTGAGAAAAAAATATTAGTCCCTAAGGGTGCCCCTAATATTGAAAACACGATGAGTTGTGAAGTGTGTGTGAAATGTCGGTTGCGAATGCGGACGAACACTCGACTTAGGAGAGCGTTTGGAAAATGTTTGAGTTTGAAAAAGTCGAAAAGTTGAGCGAATAACAACTCAAGAGCGTGCCTCGAGAATTATTCACTCGAAGATTCAAGGAATGCTAGATTCCAAGAACCTCCTTCTTTCGGAGTTTTAATCGAAAGAGGTGTATTGAAAAAAGTTGACTTGAATCGAGGGTGTGAAAAGAGTTTGCGGTACGAGAGACGAGAATACGAGATTAGATTTGAAAAGTATAGGAGGAATGACGGTTATTTGGTAAATGAGACGTAGGCCTCACAATCAATTAATCGGGGTATTATCGAGTTGCTATAATGTTTGGATGGACAACGGAAATATCACACGAAATGTAAGATTCCTATAATATTTCTTTTTCAAAAGAGAATGCTAGAACGAAAAGTCGATCCACACATTATTTAAGGTGTACACCTTAATAATGATCGTTCAAAAATGCTAGATTTTTATGATATTTATTTGTCCAAAAGAGAATACGTTTAAAGAGTGAAAAGTTGAACAGTATATTATTTAAGGTGTACACCTCAATAATATGCATTCGAAAAACTCAAGAAGTGCTAGACTTCAAGAGTTTAATTTTTCGTAATTTAACTAAAAATGATTTGATTAAACAGGCTCCAGAAATACTATTGCCTCAAAGTTTTTTCTCTTTTAAACATAATCTAATTTGAAATTATCTTATTAAATAATTTACTTAATAAATAGAATGATTTTGATTTAATTTATAAAATATTGTTTGAATAAACAACAAAAGTATCACATGGAATGCTAGACTCCAATGATATTTTCTTGTCTAAATAATTAAAGAGTGTATTTTAAAACGAAAAGTCGAATGTCACTACCCAAGGCGTACGCCCCAATAGTATTTATTCAAAAAAACTCGAGAAGTGCTAGACTAAGAGTTTATTTATTTCGCGAATTAAAAAAAAATCTTGAATTACTCTTGTTTTGTCAATAAAAGCTTTTGAAATGGTCCCAAAATTTTTCTTGGAAAATTATTAGATTCTCTAAAATGAACTAGTTAATAATAAATTTTTTAGAAAAAAATGATCTCTTTTTGAAAATTATTGGATTCTCTAGAAAAATAAACTAATTAATAATACTTTGAAAATTTGATCTTTAGTTAGAAAAATATTTTAAATTATCTAAAGAAATATACTAATTAATAAATAGTTGTTTTAATCTAGAAAATAAATATGGATATTAGAAATACTTAATTAAATATGCTAAAAATAAAATAAAATATAAGTTGATTATATTGGACACACATCAGTTATGTATAACAACTAGATTATCAGAATCCAAGAGCCCCAAATCAGAACAAGCTCTGCAAATGGACATACAAAACATAAACAAAAATAGCAGAGTTGCAATTATATCAAACTTATAGCAGAATACTAGTTCTGCATAAAGACCTCATATTATAAGCCTAAAAAAATCAAACTACTAACAGTGCCTTCATTCCAATGCAAACTTTGAGCAGAGAAAGAAAAAAAAAGAGACAAACTTATATTTGTGAAATTGATACAAGATTTAAGAAGTTTCTACCAAGACAACAACCGCAACAATCTAGCGGCACAACGTTCACTAAATAAAACTCAGGTAGCAACATATCAACTATTGAATCATTTCAAGCAGAAATCCAAAACCGAAGCAAGGTCAACAATCCTAATCATGACTTGAATGAAAAAAAACCCATACTCGCAAATGGAAACCAAATTTTAATAATCAACAGTATCCTACAGATATGAAACGAAACAACATTGCGATATTGCATCGAAGATTTTAATCACCAATGAATTCTGCAAACAACTTAAAACTTTGGAATGGAAACATTACCCCTGTCGAATAGCCTTGTCGAACAGCCGATTAAAACTAAATCTAACAGCACACACCATCAACACATTCTTCGAACCGACATCTCGCAACCTTGATCACGCACGAAAGTGAAGGCTTCATATCGTCAGCTAGCCGAGAAAATCGTAAATCCAGATCCGATTCAACAACATGATGATGTTATCTCCTCATTTCGACCCACAACCACTTCTTCATGTCAATTGAAAGCGTGATGGAGAGGGATGGATGGCCGCAACATAGCGAAGACGGAGAGAGGTGAATAGCTGTGGCGTCGTGAACGGGAGAAGAAGAAAATGCAAGATAATGGCAGATGAAGGAGAAAGATTTTGGCAAGGGAAGATGGTGATGAGTGAGGAAAAGAGGTGGCGGAGAAGATTAGAGCAAAGGGAGTGTAAGGATGATGATGGCGATTTGAAAAACTGAAGGGGAAAGAGAGCTCACACGACGGCTAAGGTGAATAAGGGAGAAGAGGATAACATTCTTTTTAGGGTTTTCCGTTGGGATTAAGGGCAGCGGATCCTTCTTTCTCTCCCAGACGATGAACAGTGTCCCCCCTTTCCTATTCTGAATCTCCTTTTAAATGCAGCAAAGAAAAAACCTAACGGGCTCCCCCACAAATGGGCCTGCCCAATTCCAAATCCCTCTCTTTTTTACAATTCTGATCACTTTCTCTTTATTTCTTTTACATTTAATTTATTAACATTAAAACTAATAATATAAACTAACATAACTCTAATAAATAAAATATTAACAATTATAAAAATTAAATTGATATATTAACATAAATATTAACAATAATCATTAAATAAATATTAAAAGAAATATATATATAAAAAAAGAAAAAGTAATTACTAAAAACATTATTAGTAATATTTTAAAATAGAAAAAGCTTAAGAAGATAATATTCACAAAAAGGTTGTTAGGCCACGTGTCACGCCTTAATGGGTCATAAAGATAAAATTTGAAAAAACGCTCAATTTCGGGTGGACACGTGTCTTAAACGGCATGAAACAATAAATGCGAAAATATTTACGAAAAAAAGAGAGTAGGACAAATTTAGGGTATGACACATGACTCAAGACTCTAGGTCCTCACATTGTGGACTATGATGCGTTAGTGATTAAATTCTACTACAAGAACAAATTCATCACTCTTCGAGGTGAGCAATTCATGGAACCGAGTCAGTCTCAATTTCATCATATCCGTCGTCTCCATAACACACATTCTATTGATTCATCGTATACTCTGCAATTCCACTCTATAGCACCATCATCATCAGTAGCTACTCTTGATAAATTACCAGACGATTTAGCTACATTGTTGCATCGTTATTGGAAGGTTTTTGAGGAACCTAATCATTTACCTCCATCAAGGGTACAAGATCATTTGATTCCTCTTTTTGATGGTAGTAATCTGGTTAAGGTCAAACCTTATAGATATCCACACATTCAGAAAGCAGAAATTGAACGAATGGTTTCTGAAATGTTACAACAGGGTATTATTCAACCTAGTACTAGCCCATTTTCATCCCCGGTTTTGCTGGTTAAAAACAAAGATGGATCCTGGCGATTTTGCACTGATTATCGTGCATTAAACACGATTACAGTCAAAGATGGCTTTCCAATACCAACGGTTGATGAGTTGTTGGACGAACTGTTTGGAGCTGCTTATTTTTCTAAATTAGATTTGAGAGCAGGCTACCATCAAATCTTAGTTAATCCTGAGGATCGTCATAAGACTGCTTTTCATACACATCAAGGGTTGTATGAGTGGCTTGTCATGCCGTTCGGGTTATCCAATGCACCGGCTTTGTTCCAAAGTCTTATGAATTCTGTTTTTCAAGACCAATTACGCAAGTTTGTGTTAGTCTTCTTTGATGATATACTGGTGTACAACCCCTCTTGGTCTGCACACCTTGAACACCTGGAGGTTGTATTAAGGTTGCTAGAACAACATGAGTTATTTACCAAGCTTTCCAAATGTTGCTTTGGCCTTACTTCAGTGGATTATCTAGGCCATACCATCTCAAATCAAGGCGTTTAAATGGATAAATCTAAGATTCAAGCTGTCATGGAATGGAAAGTTTCGTCTTCTCTCAAACAGCTTCGAGGGTTCTTAGAATTATCAGGTTATTACCGTCATTTTATTCGCAATTATGCTGCCATTGCCTCACCCCTCACTGAACTTTTAAAAAAAGATGCTTTCCATTGGACTCCAGCAGCTACTGAAGCTTTCGACAAACTTAAACAGGCCATCGCACAAGCCCCAGTTTTATCTTTACCAGATTTTCGAGACTGATGCTTCCGGGTCCGGTATCGGTGCGGTGCTAAGTCAAGCACGCCACCCCATTGCTTATTTTTCAAAAAAATTATGCCCTTGAATGCAAAAGCAATCTGCGTATGTCCGGGAACTCTACGTTATTACAGAAGCTTTGGCGAAATTTCGTCACTATTTGATTGGTCATAAGTTTGTTATCAAGACTGATCAACGCAGCCTCAAATCCATCACTGATCAGTCGATTGAAACCCCTAAACAACAAGATTGGCTTCACAAATTTCTTGGATATGACTTTACCATCGAGTATAAACCGGGAGTGGATAATATTGCAGCTGATAGTCTCTCGCGTTCATTTTGTTTAGCCCTATCAATACACACACCTCAACTTATTTCCATGATTCATTCAGCTGTGAATGAGGATTCTGTGTTGGCAGAGATTAGAAATTAATGCTTGTTGGGTACATGTCCTACACCTCACTATCAAGTCAAGCATGATATGTTATTCTGGAAGAATAGATTGGTTATTCCTCAACAGCTTGAATTGATCAAATGCATTCTCACTGAGTTTCATTCTTCAACCTTGGGAGGACATGCTGGAGTTACACGCACCAAAGCGCACATCGCGACTCAATTTTTCTAGGCCACTATGACTAAGGATATCAAGGAGTTTGTGTCACAATGTTTAGTTTGTCAACAAGCCAAACACTCGACAACCTTACCAGCTGAATTACTCCAACCTCTGCCTATTCCACAACAAATTTGGGAAGAGTTGTCGATGGATTTCATTACGGGACTGCCACCATCTAATTCTTACATTGTTATTCTTGTGGTTGTAGAATGTTTATCCAATATAGTCACTTCATTCCCCTCAAGGCTGACTATAATAGTCACAAGGTAGCAGAAGTCTTTCTCCATACAATTGTTAAACTTCATGGGTTTCCTAAGACTATTGTGTCTGACCGGGATCGTGTGTTCACAAGAAAATTTTGGCAACAATTATTCAAACTCAGTGGCACAACATTGTCTATGAGCACGACATACCACCCTCAAACCGATGGCCAATCTGAAGCTGTAAACAAATGTTTAGAACTTTATCTTCGTTGTTTCACTAGCGATTCTCCTCGTGCTTGGTCCAAATTACTGCCTTGGGCAGAGTTCTCATACAATACTTCCTTCCACACAAGTATTGGTATGACACCATTCAAAGTGGTTTATGGACGAGATCCTCCGGGCCTTATTCGCTATGAAGTTAACAATGGTAATCCACCATTGTTACAATAGCTGTTGACGGAGCGAGATGATACATTGGCTGCTCTGAAGGCTAATTTGATGCGAGCTCAACAAATCATGAAAAAATTTGCTGATAATAAACGACGATTTGTTGAATTTAAGGTAGGTGACATGGTGCTGGTCAAGTTGTAACCTTACCGTCAACACTCAATAGCTCTTAGGCGCAATCAGAAACTCAGTATGCATTACTTTGGCCCCTTTCCTGTCATGGAGCGCATTGGTCAAGTTGCTTACAGATTGATGCTTCCCACTACTGCGAAAGTTCACCCTGTGTTCCATGTGTCTGCGTTAAAATTATGCAAAGGTGACCACCATACACAGCTGCTACCCCTTCCATTAACTACTACTGAGCAAGGACCATTAATTTTGCCTCACGCTATTGTTAACCATCGCACTGTCATCCAAAATGGCCAACCAATTCAACAGGTTCAAGTCCAGTGGGATACTTTGCCGACGGAAGTCACTTGGGAAAACTGGGATGAATTGAATTGAAAGTAAATGACATAAAAATAAATGTTAGCACAGTTATATGGTTAGTACAAGTGTTAGAATTAATAATCTGATTAGGGATAAATTTAACGCTATGTTAAGCAATCGTAGCACAATCTATAAAGTTATCGGTGCAACCATTGTTCCAGTGCTATTGAAAGGTTATTCCCCATTGTTATTCCTGGGAATTGTCATTCTCCTGACGTATCTTCTTAAAGGTCTCCTAACTTCTCTCTGTGTTATTTTATCTAACCTTAGTCTCTTGCACACTCGCACTTGATAAGTGATAAATTGGAGTGATATTGAGTGAGAATAATTGGCATTTATTGGCTTAATTCAACCAATAAACCTCAACTTTTGTGCATATGTTGTATAGTTTATATTATAGTGTATATATCGCGTTATCGTGTAAATATGATTGAGTTTAATAGTTTTTCTCTCATTTTTTTAGTTATTCAAGTAAAATTATTTTTTCATATTCATATAGAGCACTGAATAAGTTTTCCGACGCTTCTGACCGAGCCTCAAACGGAGTTACGGTTCAAAAGTTATAAATAAAACAAGTGCAGGATTTTGCTGTACTGTCAGCTCTTGCCCCAAGCTCGTCGGGAGAAGATGAGGCAAACCAGAAGTGTCAGAAATGCACCAGAGGCAGTAGCAAATGCTTCCTTTGTTTGCCGAGCGAACTGGGGCTTTGTCGGACGAATTTGCCTGGGCAAAAACACATTAAAAGGGCTAAAAACACAAATTTTTAGGTAAGAGTTGGGTATTTTTGGTTCCAATTCATCCAAACTTCATTTTTTCATATCAGATGATCCGAAGTCAGGAGCTTGGTTGATCGTGTTTGACACCGTGAAAAAATTGGTTTCTTCTCCATTTTTCCCTTTGTAGGTACCATTTGTTGGGGTTTGTTTGTAAGTATACTTTGTTTATATGTATATTTATTACTCATGGTGTTGTATGAAGCTTTCTTTACAAATTAATATTGATGATTGCTTTCTAAATTTGGGTTTGAGTTGTAGCAGAAATCTACGGTTCAAATTTGGGTTTAGGATGAACATTTATTGGGCTTAGACTCTAGAGATAGATTTAGGTTTAATATTCATGTGGGTATTAACTCTTAATGCCTCTGTGTTGTTTGTGTTGTACTGAGAGATCGCCGATGCCAGTGATACGGTTGATATCTCAATTCTGTGGTACAAATAACCTTGTTGTGAGCGGTACGTGATAATGTTGATGAGTGATATAAGTTGTGTACAATTGGGTAGTAAGTTTAAGTATTTAACGGGTATGTGAAATTCAATCCCGAGAGTTCTATCCTTTTCAAAGAATGAATTCTTTTATATGTTTACTTTATATTTCCGCATTTACTTTAAATCCATTTTAACCCAAACTCAATAATATTTAAATTGTCGAACGACAATTCAATAACACTAATTTCTATGGACACGATAATTTCTCGAAAAAATACTTTCAAATTTTTTGTTGCTTGTGGCTTTATCGAACCAGCAACACTCACTGACTGAGAAGTTAATGAAGTAAAAAACTATAATTTTTAATACAAATTCAAAATAAAACACATACAAAACGTCCCACTCGGTGTGCGGATTTGTTTATTATGAAATTATGTAAACAAAAAACAAGTTTCTATTAATACTTAAGGGATCAAACTCAAAAATCTTCCAAATCATATTTGTGTGCATTTTTGATTTTGAAAATCATTGTACTGTTGAAATCAAAATGTATTTCTTGAAATTATTTGATGTAACTTATGAATAAAACTTGAAATAAAAAAAGGTTTTAAGGATCAAAAGGAATGAAATCGAAATGCAGATAAACCAAAATAACAAGAATTGTAAAGGCAATCAAAAGGTAACTTAATGCATAAACATTACTTGAATGTAAAAATACTTGTAAGTGTATAAATGGTGGAACACATACATACATTTTTCCTCACTCGTTTCTCAACACGCGGATACTTTGAGTTTACAGAAATGTGCGTACAATTATGGACCTTATACATTATGGACATGAGCCATCTTATATATTACTCTAAAATAACTACCTAATAATGGTCGACTAACCCTATCATGACACATTTCAATCCCATGCAACAGTTTCCTCCGGCGAGCTTCTACGTGCTTTTGAGTAACTGTCTGTGTTAAACCAGTTCCCGCTCTTTTAACACCATTCAAATATATTAACTACTTTTACTATTCACTAGGAATTGACTAACCACGTCGAGGTCCTTGAAATCGATCCTGCTACGACAGCACACTTTATAGTACTTTCCACATGTAGTGTCCAAGTCGACATTGTTTCCATTGTAATGATGAATCCAACCTTAGCTAACACAACATAGTATTCAATTTCACTAAATTCAAAAACTTCTCACAATGTCCTTCAACTCTACCATCTTCGACTAATATCACTCTGTTTGACTTCCGACCTTGAGTGAGCTTGACTTTCATGTGACTTCATTCTGTCTTAACTTTCCACGTGGCATATTTATTAATACTTGCCACAATCACATTACAGACATTGTTCTTGATAGAGCAATTTGTTTTAAATAATTCTTCAGTTTCCCTTCATCTTTGGATGCTAGTAAAATTCTCTACAACACAAAATTTACCCTCTCATCATATTATTCCTCTGTAAACTCAACCTCTGCATATTCATCGTTCTCAAATACATGACCTACTCTTTCCTCTTATTTTTCTTCCCTTTCTTCCGCAATGGCAACGACTCTCCTTGTTGGACAAACATTTAATCTGTGATCTCTTCCATTACAACGATAAAACGTATCTCGAGTGTGTTTAACATATGGATTATTCTGCCTTTTGGCATGTGCTTTACCCTATTGGACACCGCTAGGGCTGCTAGTCCTCTTATTCTCAAAGTTGGAATCCTCGGCTGTTGCACTTTTTCCTAGTCACCTACTAATTCAAAGTTATTTTGGGGAGAAGTTACCTGACCTCTTCCTTGTCGCCTATTTGAATCCTCGGTTGTTGCACTTTTTCCCTGTGACCTCTTCTATTACAACAATAACACGTGTCTCCAGTGGGCTTTGCACATGGATTATTTTTCCTCTAGGCTAGTGTCTTGCCCTATTAGACACCACTAGGGCTGCTAGTCCCATTATTCTCAAGGTTGGAATCCCTGGTTGCTGCATTATTTTCCTTGTCGCCTATTGATTCAAAGTTATTCTAGGGCGAATACCTAAAAAGTGAGAAATTTTGAGGGAAATTCTCCATCAATTCTGCCTTCAAAGCTAGACTGGATGCCTCAGCCACAATCCATACAGTTTGTAACCTATCTTCTCTTACAAGGATCCTTTTAAGCCATTGTTGTATCGAGCCACTTTATGACTCTCTTATTCTCCCAATTAATTACGCTCATAAAAATGCAGGAACTTAATTTTGTATTCTATTTCATTTCTCTTTCATTGAACACACTTAATATACATCAAGAATTTGCTCAAAATCCTCAGGTAAAAAATGCTCCAGCATCAATTGTTTCAATCTTCGCCAAGATTTGGCCGACCCTTTTCTTTTCCTTTGTCTCTGAACAACATGATTATCACACCAGACAACAACAATACTCTTCAATCTGATCGCCACCATCTTAACTTGCTTTTTCTCGAGGACGCCCATAACGTCGAAGAACCTGTCAATGTCGACATGCCAATCCATAAACTCTTTCACTCACATCGTTCCGTAGAACAACAGAATATTAGCCTTCACTTGATAATCATAGTTATTTTGTCGATTCCCATGATCAACCTCTTCCTCATAGTGTTCTTCTTCTTCAAAACATGAATTTTTAACATTAATAGTACGATTGTTTCCATCACGCAGAACCCTAATTGGTTCCCGTCTCCTGTCTCCTCGTTGTTGTTGGCTTTGTTCACCTAAGTTGTTAAAGTAATATATGTTTAGTCAAAGAAGTTAAGGTTGTGGTAAAGGCCACGGAAATACCCTTAAGGTCTACTTAGGTTAATGGTTGATCTCCCATGGTAGATCAAGCTACGAAAAGAAACAGGAGAAAATTTACTCCAATGCCACCTGACATAGTCAAAAACACTAAGAGTTAGCAAGCACTAAACTTAGATTGAGCACATGATTGTAACCGCAAAATCTATCAGATAAACTCTGGAATCCACCAGATAAAAAAATATTGAATTATATCAAAAGATGATCTTTGACTCGTGTAAAAAATGTTTAAACACAAAAGCAAAGAAACACTAAGGATTTTAATCTAAAATAGAAATAAAATTGAAAAAAAAAACACTAATGTATTTTGATTCAAAACAAAAATAAATTTAAAAAATTGTGAAGAATATTAAAATGTTATTTTTGGATCTGAAACAAATTTTGACAAGTTTAAGGCAAATAAAACTTTCCAAAACAGGTTGTTAGAGATTTCCTAAAAAGCGCAATTTCTATAGGGTAACCCAAAACTAAGGGTGGAAATAGGTTAGGTTAGGCTAGACTTTAGAAGGTTTGAGTCTGCCCTATGATAAACTTATAGTGGTTGAGTCTGACCTATAGCCTATTATAAGTTTTTTTTGTCTGGCCTTACCATTTTAAAAGTCTGGCTTGGTCTAGAAGCCTATTTAAAAGTTTGTTTCTTATTAAGATTTTCAATTAATTCATATTATTTAAGAAGTCTTATACAGTGATCTATTTAGCATTTTTTCTCATATATATATATATATATATATATATATATATATATATATATATATATATATATATATATATATATATATATATATATATATATATATATATATATATATATATATATAATAAAAATCAATCTATTTAAACTATTTTTATATTAAAATATATACCGATTTATAAAATTTCATAGGCTTTTTTAATAGGTTAATTCTAATAACCTATTTAATTAAATAGACTTTATAAAAATTTAAGATTGATTTTTTTATTAAATAAATTTAGTCTTACCTAACTTTAAATAGACTAGACTATAGGTCCTGTAGAGAGACCGGTCTGGCCATTCCCATCTATACCTTAACCGAAAAATAAAACAAGAAGGAAAAATATTGACACAACTTACATTTAGTTATTTTATGAAGTTGGAATATCCGTGTAAGACTTTTCTTCCGTGAACAATGGTATAGACTTTGGCCTTAGTAGTTAGTTGGAAGGTTCCTAAACTCAATGAAATATTTAATCCCTTCATCTCTTCATCATCATTAATATTATTGCTATAACTATGCTTTAATTTCAAAACACAAACTTGTTCTCATATACTATCTCACTTCACAATAATAACCTCTAACCTTTTGCCGTTGACTTTCTGGCGTTTCTGATCTTGCGCAACATGGGTGAGTTTCAATTCCTTTCTTACATTTGAATTCATGATAACTTTATTTTTAAATTTGTTTAACGTAATATGCTGATTTAGATGTTTCTGTTAATAACATTTTCCAGAAGAATATATTGCCAATGCACTTCATCAATTTGGCGCCATTTTTAATGCTACGCTGATCCTTGATAAATTTGAAGGGTTTATGGCAATGGAAATAGAAAGAGATAGTTTGATTTCAAATCGACATTTTGTGCGAGTAAAAGTTGAAGAAACTGATCGTAAAACTCATAAGGTCAGTGATGATGTTTTTGAGTGGCTAAAACAAACAGACATACTCATACAAGAGACGGAGAATCTCCATTTAGTAGAGAATGAGTTTCAATTGCGGAAAGAAATACAAAAACTCAATATGAACTGCGAATTTGAGCCGTTTTCAATTCCAATTCCAAGTTTAGAACATTTCTCTTCCGGGAAGATTGTTTGTTTTGAGTCTAGAAAAAAGACTTCAGATCAACTTTTAGTGGCACTGCAAGATGATAATTGTTCTATCATTGGATTGTATGGTAGGCAGGGATCCGGTAAAACGACATTGGCGAAAGCAATGGGTGAGAAAGTTAAGTTTTCAAATATTTTTCATGAGGTTTTATTTGCCACTGTGTCCCAAAACCCAAATATCAGAACAATGCAAGATGAAATTGCTGATTCGTTAAATATAAGCTTCGATAAAAACAGTGAAGCCGGAAGAGCAAAACGAATATTCTCCACAATAGAAAGTATGAATCGTCCAATTCTAGTTATTTTTGACGATGTCCTAGTAAAATTTAATCTAGAGGATGTTGGTATTCCTTCTAACAGTACTAGATGCAAGATCCTTTTGATCGCATGTTACCCGCAAGATTGTGATTCTATGGACTGTCAAAGGGATATTCAACTTGGTCCCTTATCTAAAGAAGAAGCTTGGGCATTGTTTGAAAAACATTCGGGCATTCATGACGACGAATGCTCTTTCTCATTCGACTTATTGAATGTGGCACGTGAAGTTGCTGTTGAATGTGAAGGTGTGCCTAAATTGATTAAAGATGTGGCATCTTCCTTAAGAAGTAAACCAATTGATGAATGGAAGGCATCGCTAGATAGCCTCAAACATTCCATGGCCAAATGGCAAATTTTTCTTAGTTTTAGAGGAGAAGATACGCGCTACGGTTTTACAGGTTCTCTTTATCAAGCTTTACGTCAAGGTGGATTCAAGACGTTTATGGATGATGGAGGATTGCAAACTGGAGATCAAATTTCACCATCTCTTCTAAATGCCATTGAAGCATCGAGGCTTTCGATTATTGTTTTATCTGAAAACTATGCAAATTCCACGTGGTGTCTTGATGAACTTGTCAAGATTCTTGAGTGTAAGAAATTGAAGAAACAATTGGTTTGGCCAATCTTTTACAAAGTGGAGCCATCTGACATCAGAAATATGAGAAACTCTTATGGAGAAGACATGGCTCGACATGAAAATAGATTTGGAATTAATTCCGAAAGAGTACAAAAATGGAAATCAGCTTTAACTGAAGTGTGTAATTTGTCTGGAAAGAGTTACACAACCGGGTATGTAATATACTTTCAAATACATCTATTTACTCAATAATAAACAATCTCTACTCTATTAGTTATATTCATAAATTTATATATTATTGATGATTTTGTTTTTGTCAAGTATTTTCATATGTTGTATATTGTTATATTATTTTAAGCATGGTTTTAATAATATTTAGACCTAAGAGAATTTGTTGTTTAAGTTTTTTTTTTTTATAATTTTGTTAGAGTATGTGAATTTTATGTGACATTATTTTTTTGAAAAGGTGATAGTCAAATTGAATTTTTTTTTTTAAACTAAAGAAATCCAATAAAATGCGTAATTGAATTGTACTTTTGCAGGTATGAATATAAATTTATTCAAGAGATCGTGGAAGATGCCAATAGCATTAGAAGTCATTTAATAACAAGAAGAATATGACAGTCATGTTATGATTGAAGCTTCTATCATATAGAAATTCAATGTTTCTGTTACAACATAATTTGTTATTAAAACCTATTGTAATTATTTCTCATTATTAGTTTGTTAGTAAGAGAATTGGGCTGATCGGTTAGAACAATTTTCTCCAATTATTTGTATTCTCGAGTCTATATAAGTCCATGAGTGCGTATCAATTAAGCATTTGAATACAGAGGAATTTTTAATCCACTCCGTATGCTTTTTACATACTACTAGGCAAAAATACATAAATATTTTTAAATTTTCGAGATGAATCTTCGGACGAATTAAATGGTCATTTGACATTAAAATATTTTGAAAATGTATCTCCGAAATATTTTTGAGATTAAATCGCGTCACACCCTTCTCCTTCCTCATTTCTCATTTTTCTCAAAACCATTCTTTAAACTCTCAAATTTTTCTATGCACCAATTCAAAACTCAATCATCAAGGCTTAACGGAACTTCAATCATCATCTCTAAAATAAAAAACAACATCTGAAACATCAATTTCTTGTTTTTTTTTTTTTTTTTTAATTTTTGATAATTTTTTGAGTTTTTGTGTAAATGAGTATAAATCAATTATTAAAGTTAGAAATGAGTAGAACTATCATTTAAGATAGTTTAGACATAGTGTATTAGATGTTTGTTGGCTGAAAATGATTATCAAAACCAATTTTTTTAAGATTGCATGGGTTACATTGATATCATTGACCTAATACTTCTGAGTTGTAGGAAATTTTGGAGATGCATCTCGAGAATTTTTCAGCATTTTAGTATCCCAGATTCCGGAGATGCATCTCCAGAATTTTCTACAGTATTTTTTTAATTTTCTTACTTATGTGTTGTTTGCTTACACTAATGGTCTGTTTCACTTTAACTTACAGGCATAATGGCTGATATACAGGATAGACTGAGATCCGGGAAGATTTCTTACTTATGTGTTGTTTGCTTACACTCCATCTTATTCTTCCCGTAGGATACAAGATTCATAATTTGACGCATCACTCCCTCAATCCTCCCTCAAGCGTCAAATTTCACCAGTGTCACCTCCTACTGTAGATGTTGTTGATCCAGATTCACCTCCTAATATTGATGTTGTTGATCCAGTACCACATCCGGAGGGTAAGGCTGTTACGAATGCAGAGCCAGAGATATTTGGAGAAGGCCTAGCTGATTTGTCATTACTGCCTCTATATCCAGACCATATTGTCAGACATATCTGGGATGGAGAGGTAGCGTTAGTTGGATTCATTATTTTTTTTACGTTAATTTTAATTGATAAATTTCTAACATTGATTACATTTTCAGGAGTGTGATCCGCAGAAGTTTCTTAACCACGGGAGGAAGATTGCTGCCTTGCCTCATCCGAATAAGGACTGGTTTCAATCAGTTTTTTCCTTTTCTGGTATGAAGGGCTTATGCTTTACCGGTTATATTATGGTCAACTACGGGATGCTTAATGCATTCGTGGAGATATGGCATTTGGAGACATCATTGTTTCATCTCCCACATGGTGAGATGTCTATCACACTTGACGATGTCTTGTGTTTGCTACCTCTTCCGATAAAGGAGAAGTTCATAGATCATGGAAGGATAACCAAATATGAGGCACTCGAGACGATGGTAGAATATATGGGGATGATCCAGAGGAGGTGAATGAGGAGTTGGATAAGACCAGAGTGCTCATGCTAGATTTAAATACCTGAAGAAGATATATGAGGCTGAGATCCTGAAAGCACAATAGGATGATGGTGATGATGAGAAGGTGGCGCTCCATAGATCACATGCATTGAGAGCATACCTGCTTTGTTTGGTTGGAACTGTGATTTTTATGGACAAGAGTGCTACTTATACAGACGTCGTCTATCTACGGTACTTCGTGGATTTCAAGCGGATCCTTGAGTACAACTGTGGGCAGCTTGTTTGGTCAACATGTATTCGAAGTTGAAAGAGGGTTGTATGTGGAAGACGAAGCAGAACACAGGAAGCGTCACACTACTGACGATAATACTTATTGGTCTTTGAATGTTTTTTGTCATTTTCATTTCATCTATGCAAAACCATTATTGATGATTCTTGTGTTCCAAACTTGTCATTTCAGACTTGGAACCTCCAGTACTTCCTGCGCATCTCTGGATGAGGGAGTGTACCTTCTTATACTGAGGATATGCCGCATGCTATTGCTTTTATCCCGCTCAGAAGGAACCAAGAGACCGAGTCTTACTTAGTATATCTTTACCATTTGGTTACTAAGGACATGCCCTTCAACAACTATATTGATCACCGTGAGACGCAGCCATTTGATGAGATAATATTATACTCTAGATGGTTGGTCTGCAGATCATATCTTACTGCTCATCATCTTCCCAAGTGCGTCATGCGACAGTTCGGCTACACTCAGACCATTCCTAGACACCTTGTTGTCTCTGCTCCTCTTTCCTTAACACAAGGACAAATAGGTGACATGTTTGATAATTAAGAGAGTCATCTAATACTGGATGAGGCACAAACTACCATATATGAGAGTGACTGGAGCTACATCAAAGCGTACATCAGATGGTTCTTTAAGGTGTCACATTCGTATATGGTGCATGCTACTCTAGGAGATCCACCTAGACCAGATTATCAGGAGATACTAGAGGAGGAACAAGCACAACTAGATCATTTTAATGATGTCTTACCTAGGTATCGTTGCATAGTGGAGATTGCACAGGTAGGTCCTAGATGCCATCATGACAGAGGTATAGGGGGCATTGTTGTATAGGAGACATCGCTAGAGGATCGTGGGGATTGATGGCCAAGGAGGTAGACGAGGCAGGAAAGGTAGATGGGATGTAGTCAGACATATACAGTAGTGGTAAGGTAGAGGAGATGTAGTCAAACATACATATTAGTGTCTTAGTATATAGTAGTAGTATTGTGGTCTGTATTTTATTTTGACAGACTTGTTATTGTATTGATCTCGATTGTATGACATTTTTGACATTTATTGTTATTTTATTTATGTATGGAATTTTTGGGTCATCTGGAATTATGTACATAGATTTTTTATTTTTGATTGTATGGTATAGTTTAAATCTTCATCTGAATATAGATAAACAAAATATAATATGAAAGACCAAGTTCTGATACGTTACGGAGATGTATCTCTAGAATATTCACGGAGATGCATCTTCGTTCCAATTCAAGTGCATGATGGCTTATGAGTGAGATTTATTGAAAATATTAAATTGTTATGGAGATGCATCTCTAAAATATTTCAACGTTCATTTAGAATTTGGTGCATCCAGAGATGCATCTCTGAAAACTATGGGCATTTAAATAATTTCGCTTGGTGGTTAAGAAACATAAAGGGTGCATTAAGAAATCCTCTTTAATAATATTTTTCTTTTCTTTTATATGTTGATTTTACATTTCATTATGTAAGATCACATGGTTTCCTGTCAAATGTCAATAGGGTATCAGTAACAAAAAAATTACTCTAATTTTGTCCTTCTTTATCCTCTACGTGTCCACAATTAATTGGTGGTAGAGATTTTCATCTTATTTATATCTTATCACTGATACATAATACATATCTTACCACAATTGGAAGGAAGATATACTACGGACGACGGTTCGAAGTAAAGTAATGTGTGGTTGTATGTGCCCTCTTTACAACTCAGACTATTAGTTGTGGTAAAAACACAGTAGTGTGTAACATACCACTACAATTGTATATAATAGTTGTAGTTAACGTTTGAGGTCAGGGGTTCAATATCGAGTTCCCGCATTATTGCAAATTTCAATATATTTTATCACGATTATAGAATCCAACCGTAGTTAAGGACTTAGCACGCAACATTTCACCACGGTTCTTGATCTAACTGTGGTGATATGTTTACTTGAGTTTATTATAACTTATATAGAATGCTTAGTTCACCAATTGCTCACTAAACATATAGTCTTTAAATCTGATTTAGAAATCAATAATATGATCATTTAAGTTATATTAGAAGAACAAGTTACACTAATCAATGTTGTAAATGTTTTATACAACTCATTATCCACATTTTTCTCTTTAACGGTTAGAACTAGTTTCAATTTTTCTAATTCTTCAACTACCTCTTCCTCTGCCTCTAGTTCATTTTTCAAAATATTATTTACTTTGCAAACAAAATTATAGATGAAGGAAGGGGTAATTGAAGAACTAGAAACATTAAACCAAATTCTAACCGTTAAAGAGCGAAATGCGGATAATGGACTGCAGAAAGCTTGTATAACATTGAAAGTGTAAGTTGTTTTCTAATATAACTTACTATCTCATATTATAATTTTAAAGAATAGAAGCTCATAGCTTACATTAACAAACCTTACATGTCAGGTCATTCTGAAGAAACCAACCCTAGAAACTACTATACAAACTAAATAAGGGGAATCAAGATTTTCACTAACTACAACAAATTAGGCCACACAATTGAATTGTGATTCAAGAAACAGAATATTCCTCCCTACCTTAAAAAACCAAACATGCCTAATATTTCCATTGAAGACACCTCACACGATGTTGCTCGTCCAAGTCACCTTGAAGATGATGACAACCACATGGACACATCAGGGTTGAATCTGTTGGTGCAAAGATAGAATAAATGATGAAATAGGAAATATTACTAATAAGAGAATGACGGCTACAAACATGATGATTTGTTACAATGATTGTCACCCTATTTATAAGCTAAAACTAGGGTTACTAGAATAAGATAAATACTAAAATACCCTCTAACAAACTTAGGGGCTAAGAAAATAGTACAACTAAATAAATATGAATTATTAATAATATTCTAATACCATCCCTTAATTCATATTCCATCAAAACTTGTGACACCAATTCCATCCCTTAATCTGAGAAATTGATCAGTTTTGATAGCTTTTGTCAGAACATCTGCCAACTGCTTCTGAGTGCTGCAGTGTACAACTTCTAACACTCCACTCTGAACTTGATGTCTCAGAAAATGATACTTGGTCTCAATATGCTTGCTTCTCCCATGCAGCACTGGGTTTCTGGCAAGGTTGATTGCAGACTTGTTGTCAATCATCAACTTCAGAGGTTTGTCTACCTTAATCTTCAGATCCTGCAACAGATTCAGAATCCACACAGCTTGGCATGCAGTAACAGCACCTGCAATGTATTCAGCTTCACAGGTTGACAACGCCACAACAGGTTGCTTCTTGGAACACCAAGAAATGGGACCTCCCAGAAATTTGAACAAGTACCCAGATGTACTTCTTCTGTCAACTCTGTCTCCACACCAATCCGAGTCTGAATAACTCAGAAGTTCTGACTCATTATTTCCTCCAGAGGGAAATAACACTCCATACTTCAGAGTTCCTTTGATATACCTCAGAATCCTGACAGCAGCTTGGTAATGGGACCACTTAGGTTTACTCATGAACCTACTAACCATCCCAACTGAGTAGCAAATATCAGGTCTGGTATTGCACAGATACCTCAGAGAACCAACCAACTGTTTGAAGGTTGTAGCATCCACATCCTTTCCTTCAGAGTCTGAATCCAGTTTCTGATTTGTATCAGAAGGTGTGACAGCCATCTTACAATTCTTCAGATCAAATCTCTTCAGAAGTTCTAATTCATACTTGAGCTGATGCAAAATGATACCTTTCTCAGAATATCTGAACTCCATCCCTAGAAAGTATGTCATTTTGCCTAGATCAGTCATTTCAAATTCATTCATTAGAACCTTCTTGAACTTGGCTATCTCCTGTTCAGAACTTCCAGTCAGCAGTATATCATCAACATATAAACATACCAGAGTCATATTGCCTTCAGAAGTATGCTGAACATAGACACCGTACTCCATCTCACATTTCTGAAAGCCTTGCTTCTTGAAAAATGAATCAATCTTCTGATTCCAAGCTCTGGGCGCTTGTTTCAATCCATATAGAGCTTTGTATAATCTGTACACCATCCCTTCCTGATTCTTTTTCACAAATCCAGGAGGTTGTGACACGTAAACTTCTTCTTGTAATGGACCATTCAGAAATGCAGATTTTACATCTAAATGCATCAGAGGCCAATTCCTGTTAGCAGCTATTGCAATCACCATTCTGATTGTTTCATGTCTTGCTACAGGTGCAAACACTTCAGAATAATCCAGCCCAGGTTTCTGTAGAAATCCTCTGGCTACCAACCTTGCTTTATGTTTGCCAATTGAACCATCTGGCTTTAACTTCTGCTTGAAAACCCATCTGACGCTGATGGCTTTCTTGTCTTTTGGAAGTTCTGTCAGCTTCCAAGTCTTGTTTCTCTCTATAGCATCAAGTTCTTCTTTCATGGCCTTCAGCCAGAGCTTCTGCTTAAGAGCCTCCTCTGTACTTATAGGTTCAGAGTCTACTAACATGGCACACTGAATAACTTCTCCTTCAGAGTCTACTTCAGTGTCTTGCAGCATGTCAAATTCTGCAAATCTTCTGGGAACGCTTCTGATTCTTTGTGGTCTCTGAACTTGTTCAGAGTTTCTAGCTTCAGATGATTGACCTCCAGAGCTTTGACCAACTTCAGGATCTGGCATATTTCCAGAGTCTTGAACTTCAGAATTTCTAGCTTCAGAGGCTTGACTTCCTCCAGAGCCTTGGCCATCTTCAGAGTCTGAATTTCTACCAGAATCTGGATTACCATCAGAGTCTGGATCATCAGAGTCACCTTCATCTTCTGAGTCTTCTCCAGAGTCAGAATCACTATCAGAGTCAGAATCAACGTCAGAGTTTACTTCAACTTCAGAAATTCTTAACTCTGAACTTTCTTCAGAAGTTCTAACATCAGAATCAGATTGAGACTTATCCCAATTCCAAACTTCTGATTCCTTCACAATCACATCTCTGCTGAATTCAATTTTATTGGTTTCTGGACAATAGAGCTTGTATGCACCTGTACTGTGGTACCCTATCAGAATCATCACTTTGCTTCTATCATCCAGCTTCTGTCTTCTGGCTTCTGGAACATGTTTATAGCAAACAGAACCAAACACCTTCAGATGACTAACACTTTGCTTGTCTCCAGTCCACTTCTGCATAGGAACTATTTCCTTCAACTTCTTCGTAGGACATCTGTTGAGTACATACGTTGCAGTGGCAACAGCTTCTCCCCAGAGCTTCTGAGGAAGCTTCTTCTCCTTTAACATGCTTCTCACCATATCAAGCAAAGTACGGTTTCTTCTTTCAGCAAGACCATTGTGTTGAGGGGTATAAGGAGCAGTAACCTCATGCTCAATTCCATTCTCCTCACAGAACTTCTGGAACTCTTTGGAGTTATACTCACCTCCACCATCAGTTCTAAGAATCTTCAACTTCTGACCACTCTGATTCTCAGCCTTCATTCTGAACTTCTTGAATTCATCAAACACCTCGTGTTTGAACTTAATAAGGGATACCCATGTCATTCTTGTGAATTCATCAACAAACAACACAAAGTATTTATTCCCTCCAATTGATGCTACTGGAAATGGACCACACACATCAGAGTGTACAACTCCCAAGGCATGTTTTGCTCTTGGAGCAACTTCTGATGCAAATGGCAATCTTGGTTGTTTTCCTTCCATGCAAACTTTGCATGACTTTTCAGGCTTCTTAATTGCAGGAATTCCATGTACCAATTTCTTTGAATTCAGATGTTGTAAGCTTCTGAAATTCAAATGACCAAATCTTCTGTGCCACAGCTCACTCTCCTTCTCAGTACTTGTTGCACTAAGACACTCTGAGTCTGCAGTTCTGACATTCACCTTGAATGTTCTATTCCTTCCCTGTTCTGACTCCATAATCAACTTCTGATTACAGTCATACAGCTTCAGAAGATTGTCCTTCATGGTAACTGAAAAACCTTTCTCAATTAATTGCCCCACACTCATCAGATTGCTTCTGATGCCAGGTACATACCACACATTCTGAATCAATGCTATTTTCCCATTGTTCAGAGTCACTCTGACATTTCCCATACCTTCTGCATTAAGATATTTGTCATCAGCACATCTGATCTTTGTTCTCTTTTCAGAGTCAAAGTCAACCAGCCATTTCTTGTTTCCAGTAAGATGATTTGAACAGCCAGTGTCCATATACCACCAGTCTGTCAGATCATCAGATTCAGAGGCCATCAATAGCACAGATTCGTCATCAGAACTTCTGGCTATATTTGCTTCTTCTGATTTCTTCTCCTTGTTTGACCAACAATCTCTAGCAAAGTGACCAAACTTCTTACAACAGTAACATCGGATCTTCTTCTTGTCATACTTCTCTTTTCCCCTCTGAGCATTCTTTTGTCTATCAGAGGTTGAGCTTTCTGACCTCTGACCACCATCAGATCTTCTCCTGACTTCTGACTGCTTCTGATACCTCCTATCAGAAGTTGTTTTCAGAGCCTGCTGTTCTACTTCCTTTTCAGAGTTTCTCTCAGTCAGACGCAACTCTTGCGCTTCTAGACTGCTCTGCAGCTCTTCAATTCTCATTGTGCTCAGATCTTTGGAATGTTCTATTGCTACCACAATGTAATCAAATTGAGGAGTAAGGGATCTCAACACTTTCTCCATGATTGTTTCTTCAGAAAGAGTTTCTCCACATGCCTTCATCTCATTAGTGATCAGAATCACTCTGGAGATGTATTCTGAAACTTTCTCATTATTCTTCATGTTGAGATTCTCATATTGCTTTCTCAAGGACTGAAGCTTCACCTTCTTCACTGATGCGTCACCACCATAACATCTCACCAGAGTGTCCCATGCAGCCTTTGCTGTTGTAGAGTCTGCAATCTTCTCAAACACGTTTACATCCACACATTGATGAATGAAGAACAATGCTTTCTGATCCTTCTTCCTTACTTCCTTCTGCGCGTTTTTCTGTTCATCAGTTGCATCTGTTGCTACTGGAACATAACCATCAGTGACAAGATCCAGAACATCTTGAGCACCAAACAGTACACGCATTTGGATCATCCAACGATTCCAGTTTTTACCATCAAATACTGGAAGTTTGGTGTTCATGTTGCCGTTTCCGTTCATCTTCTACTTTGCACAATACACTCAGAGTTTTCTCACACAGTGTTTCCCAACCCACAGAATTAAAAAATTCTGATCAGATTTTGTTCAAGATTCAACAGGAATCTGAGAAACAAAATCAAACACACAAGACCTCACGTTCACTCGTGTTTCCCGTGTTTCCCAATGAATCTGAACCGGAGCTCTAGATACCAATTGTTGGTGCAAAGATAGAATAAATGATGAAATAGGAAATATTACTAATAAGAGAATGACGGCTACAAACATGATGATTTGTTACAATGATTGTCACCCTATTTATAAGCTAAAACTAGGGTTACTAGAATAAGATAAATACTAAAATACCCTCTAACAAACTTAGGGGCTAAGAAAATAGTACAACTAAATAAATATGAATTATTAATAATATTCTAATAGAATCAAGACCAACAAATAATATTTGCAGCTCTTAGGCATCAAAGTCCCCATACTCTTGCATCCAACATTCACCAATTTACTTCACCTTTCAATATAGCATCGGGTACTCCTCAATTTCTTCACACTTTAATCCATTTTTCAAATGATTTTTGGATTCTGAACATTAGAGACACAGATCATGTGTGCCATTCCATAAAAAATTTCATTAACCTCATAAATATTGAACCCATCAACGTTAGGCTTTCTAATGGAGCCACTATAACTGCCAATTTTCTGGCATTATTCATTTCGCTGATAATTTTTACTTGATTAATGTTTTGTATATTCCTACTTTTTTCAAACCAATTTAATCTTTTCACTAATATTAATACCTCCCTAAATTTAAATTTAATTTTTACCAGAGGATGACTATTGCTGCTTCTTTGTCAGATGTGTTTCACAAAGTAGGGAGGAATTGATTATGACAAAGTTGTCCAATATTGACTTTGGTATCTTTCGGACGGGAAATTTCACCAACCAAATTGTTCCTTTCTATTCTTTTGTAATTAATTTATTTGTTTGTACCTTTGATGTTTTTAGATGTTCATTTTGTTTATAATATATTTATTTTATTTGATTTATGTGGTTTAATTAAAAAAAATTATTTTATTTTATTGATTTGGACTTTTAATGTAGTAATTTCAGGTTTATTTTACATATTAAAAGAACTGATAATGATGATGTACTACTCAATGCATATGAGTCATGGTTATAAAGCAATGTTTTGGAACATTTTTATGTAAACATAAGTTTTTTGAAATATTGTATTGCAATTTATTTTTTAAGTTGAATTTCAATATATTAGGGTAATATTTTACAAACAATACCGATTTTTTTAGGCTTAATTGTAATAGTTACACATTTGTTACCATATTAATATAATGACATGATTTTTAACTTATATGTTGATTTGAAAATAGCATCCTTAAAAATTAGAAAAATATTTTTTTTTATCTTACGTATTTTTTATAATTTAAAATGCTATTTTTAAAATTTGTGTGAATGAATAAAAATATGTGAAGCAAATAAAAAATGCTTAAGAATGTAATATTGTAATTTATTAACTACAATGATAAAAATGCTATTATATATTTGTTTGGTTGTTTCAAATTATCGTACATATTAGCCAAATTATAATATTTATATTTCTCATACCCATGTTTTTATGAAGTAGATATCTACATTCCTATCATTTGCCCTATCACTTGCTATGCACAGTAAACTAAATTCCACCTATTGAGTTGACATAATAGAAAATAGATATTATGACATGTTGTTAATCAACCCGTCTTTTAAGTCACACCACATACTTGCATCTCAACTATGTAAAAGTTAATTGAAAATCAATGTACTTTTTTTTACGATAGTTATGTTATTATTTGACCTTATGACATTATTAAATATTAAATTATGATGTATTTAATTTAATTTTGTACAAATTAGTCTAACACATGTGATTAATTATTTTTTTAGAACACCTAGTATCTATCAATAGACAAATGACATTGCAACTATGGTGAATAAGGGTGTGCTGCAACAACTGGCTTATGTCAACAGACATATGTTATTGTAGTTTTTGTAAAGAATGAGTTCATATAGAACACGATGTTTCAACGTATGTGTCACATTTGGCGCTAGTTCAACAGGTCAATTTTGTTGCATTTTTTGGAGCAAAATTCTAGTTGATATTCAATCAGATTTGTTACTATATTTTAGAAACGCATTTGTGTGATTTGTTTGACAGTTGTTGAAGATCAAATCAATTTAAATGAATTTTTAAATTTGAATTTGAATTAATAACAAATCATATCTTTTGTTGGAGATTTTTATGGAGGAAATAAAATCCAACAGTATATGATATTATTTCGGACGAAATTAAATCAGAAATTCAAAAGAGAAAATCCCATAATTGCATTTCTATTTAAGGAGATTTAAACCTCATGTTTGAGGTGTGCTTGTTTTGAATATTCTTTGTGTTAGGGTTTCTATTTTTGAGTCTTTTTTTAAATTATTATTGTACGTCACTCTAGCGCCTTCATTCATATCTTAAGACATATAGGTTGGTTTTCTTGTTGAGTTGTAAAGTTTTCTTCCAATATATTAATTATATAAGCTTGAGAACAAAATGTTTTTATTTCTTATATTCTACACTAATGTTGTATTAGTGGTGAATCTATTAGTGTACACCATTCCATGTTTCAGTAACTTGGCATAGTTGTTGGTTTTTCTTAGTTGAACTATAAATTTAACAATCAATAGAGTATTTATTGAAGTTGATCACTAGGGGTTAGTGATTGAGAGAAAGTGATAGGGGTTCTCATATTTAGGGGGGCCATAAATAAAATTTCATTAGGATTTGGAAGAGGCAATGAAAAGTATGGGGTTGATGTTCCTATAAGACTAATTGTACTAATTTGAAGTAGTATATTTCATTTCTTGGGTAGAGTATCCCCTGTACGTAGGTGTGGTTTCACCGAACTGGATTACCAATTGCTTGTGTTTTTTCTTCTTCATCATCTTGTATAATCTAAATTGTTTTCTCATGGTATTTTAAACTGGTTTTAGTTTCTGGTATATAATGTCTCAGACATTGTATTTGACATCTGTCCCTAGAATCTATTATCTGTGGTAAACCAGTTGATAATGTTGTCCTAGACATCATGTCTAACGTCTGTCCCCAGGTTGTGAATTTCAATTAGCATCAAAGCAAGCACCTTGTTTTTTTTGGGTAAGTTTCAGGGTTCTTACTCTATTCAAGATAGAAAACTTCAATGAAGGAGGAACAGTTCATCAACCATATATTTGTTATGTTTCCAATAATCCTCCAATGATTATTGACAATTATGGAGATTATGAAGAACAATTTGAATGCAAACAATTTTAGACTTGCTAAGATTTTTAGTAAAGTAATGAGAAAACTTGACAAGATATATGGGAATAATGTCCCTACCAATGTCAATAACATTTAGCATAAATAAAAGGATGGTGAAAGACAAAATATCAACTACTCCTTCAAGTACAAAGGGATCCAATGTCTTAATTGCAAATATTTTGGACATATTCAAGCTGAATGTTAAAGTGTTGCAAGGAAACAAAGAAGAATATTCAATGTCTCTAATGATGAAGAAGGTGAATCTAACCAAGCAAACGATGTTGTAATCTTCAAAAACATGAAAAAGGTTATACATACTTATGAGCCACCAAAGCCAAAATGTATTACTCTTATTTAGAAAGCAGATTACACAAGGTTAGGTAACATGTTTCAACATTTGGTTAAACATGATTACCAGTTCTTTAACTATGTCTCTTTCATTCCATTGTACTATTATAAGTTGTATGGTTGTCAACCACACCATCAACATATGAATTCTCAGTGAAATGAGAAGTTTCAAAGGCATCATCAACAAGTTTGGCTTGCCAGGCTTGGTATTCTTGTCCATATTGCTTATTTCTCCCACATGATAATCTCTTGTGAAGATTGACATCTTGAAAGTAGATGAATTAGACAGATGATAAGAGAAAGAAACTTTGCAACACCTTGTAATAGCCATAAGAGAAATGAATTTGTAAAGATGAAGATGGTTATTTCCGCTATAGAGAAGAATGTTAAAGATCACGTTTCAAATATCATGGAAGACATATTAGAAACTGAAAATAAGTTATGGTACAAAAAGCTTGGGGTTGTTGTAGAGAAAGCTTTCATATATGTACTAATCTCAAATTTTAAAAAGGAATTATTTATGAAGTTTGTCATCTTGAGAAGCAAACCAAGATGTTATATAGATGTTTCAACATCTTTCTATTGCTCCTGAATTGCCACTTATGGACTTTATGAGACTCAAGAAAGAAGTTGTCATTAAAAGGAAGGTTGATGGTCAGGTAGGAGGTCCTCCCAACTTTGAACAACCAATAGTGGTTCAGAAGAATAAGCTAAAAAAGAATGGTAATTATGGGAAATTCTTCCTATTAGAGTTCCCTCTCATATTTCTAAAGTTTTGATTAATTAAAAACATGATATTGTGTTTGGTGAAGTTGATATTGGTGTTCCTCTAAGTCAGTTGAACCTTAGTTATAAGATGTATGCTCTAGATATTGTTCTCCATAACATTTTAGTGAAGAGACCCAAAAATCAAAATTGTAAATTCAAGATGTTGATCAAGATGTGTCTGACATCTTGTCTGACATGATGAAAAATTCTCAAGTTCATAGTATACATATGAAACAACAAGATAACAAAAAGAGGTGAGAATACATTCCATATATAAATGATGCATAAAATATCTAGGATAGTATAATTATCGTAATTAATCAATCACAATAACAAAATTGAATGACAACAATAATCAATTAACTTATGCAATCTCTAGGATATTCAGACGTATCTTTCTGAGGTATCCAATTCGTCACTGCACCTAATTCATACTCGTCACTAGATCAAAATCATACTCTTCATTGGATCGAAGTTCTGCTTGTCACTGGATCAAAGTCCTGCCTAGCTCCAATATACACAACGCATGAATGCTAAAAGAAATATGAAATTCTCATCCATACCTCCAACTTCTATACTCGTCATCGATTTCTTTTGAAACTAAAATACACCATCAACAATTTTTGTCATTTTATAGTCACGTCATTGGTTCCATCAAACCTAATTATCTCAACATCAACAATTATTCTTCATGAGGCATTCGAAATTAACTCAATCATAATAAATTAAACACTTTTCTCATCAATCCTTATCAAACAGCAATAAACAAATCATAAAACCAGAAACTTCTTGTAAAATTGAGTCAAACGTCCAGAAAAAGTCAACAAAAGGCTGATGGTCAGCCTCTCGCAGACATGACGATTGTCACCCTCTCCATTTGCCTGTTTGTCAGGCGCTGACGGTTAAACAAGGGTGCTCGCTGTGAAGCCCTGACAGTCAGAACATCACTTTGCATGACGCCTGTCAACTCGTCCAAGCTGGTCTCCTTCCTTAGTGTGATGACGGGTGAACTGTCACCACTGAACAGAACACGAAAATCTGCATTTTCACCATTGTTGCACATCCAATTATCAATGTTTGAGTTTGATACACCCCCCCCACACACACACACACACACACGTATAATAATCATCATACATGATTCATATAATATTTAACACATAAAAAACACACACATTCGACACATATATCATCAATTAATCATGAGATCATCATATTTATCAAAACCTTACAAACATTCATGAACCTCAAAAATATGAATTAAACATATAGATTTACAAAATCCATATCATTAACAGGGCATAACTCAGAATTATAAAATAGCAATCTAGAGAGGTTTTGCACAAATCATTACAAGGTACACTTTCACACCAATTGAAGAAAAAAGGAATGAAGAAAAGAAAAAGGGTTAAGTAATCTCCACTATCCCCCATGTTTAGACACCAATATATCAAATAATCCCTCTACCTCAATTATTCAGAAAAGTTTAAAACTTTAAAGACTTTGGTTATGGAGACACTTCTATTTCACTTTCTATGCTAGGGTTTGCTCTCTTCTCTTCTTACTCTTTATTCCACCTAAAAATTCTACATACTCCCATTTTTCCCTTATATTTAAATAAAATCTAATTTATTTGATTTTAATAATTTCTACTAATTCCCAAATTCTCACTAACTCTATTCACCTCCTTATATTTAATTAACTTCTAGTTTATTGTCCCAAACCACAATTTCTCACATTCTCCAATAATTTATATATTAAACTATAATTAAATTCTCTCAACCTTCATTAACCTACATAAATATAATTAATTAAATAAAACACACTCTAAAATCTCAAATAAAATTAAAAATACTAGAATAAAAATCAGGGTGTTACAATAGGCGTAATGGAGGTTTATTTAGTAGGACTAGGCACACCCTTTTGTGTAGGGGAGGAATTAAGAGTTGGCCCAGTTTTGTGCGAAGACCCACTAATAGCATGAATTGGTTCCAAAATGGAAGACTTCTCCTTGGCGCGTGGGTCCCCTCTGTGTGCTGCGTCTAGGATGGATCTGGTCTTATCAAATCTTCACTTCTTGAATTGAATGAAAAATGTACTCACTCTAAATCACATATTATAATAATTTGAAAGAAAAATCTCAAGTATTTAGTAGTCTTAAAGGTCCTAATGGTGAACTAGTTTGAACAATATGACTAATCATTTAATATAACTCTATTATATAATTGTATCTTGTGAAATTTGAAATAACTTAAAGTTCTAACATATCAAAATTGTTGATGTGTGGTACAAAGAACAAAATAAATGGTCTCATTATAGATTTTTTTACTTTAGGCAATGGTAAGCGCGGTTAAAACAACTAAAACATTAGCTAATCGTTTCCCATTCATGGCATTCGCAGTCGTCGCCTATTTCTTTAGACAACAATTTGGTTACCTCTCAATCCACAGATTCTTAACACCGCAACCTTAAACAGAAATATGTCATCGTTTAAGCCCTTATTTTAGACCACAGTTTTATTAAGCAACATAATGTAAATGTTGTTGAAACTACAAATGCTACAGTACTTTAAGCAACACATAACTGTGCCTAATATATATGAAAAGGCTAGAGTTGTTTGGTTTTTATGAGTTGAAAAATACATGGAAAAAAAAAATTTATCTGCCAAACACAACAACCATTTGGAAATGATGCCGAAAAAAAAGGTTTACATGACTTTGGTATTTTAAAGCTAACGATGCCTCAGCCACTATCCATACAATTACCATACAATTAGTAAACTCATCTTCTCTTGCAATGATCCCTTTAACTCATTGATGTATCGAGCCACTTTATGACTCTAATTCTCCTAATTTATTACGCTTAGAGAAAAGCAGGAACTCAACTATTTATTGTGTTACATTTCTCTTTCCCTAAACACCCTTAATATACATCTTATAAAGAATTTGCTCATAATCTTTTGATAAAAATCGCTCCAACATCAATTATTTCATTCTTCACCAAGATCATACTTACTCTTTTCTTTGCATCTGTCTCTGAATAACAAGTTTATCCCAACAGACATCAGCAATACTCTTCAGCATGATCGTCACCATCTTAAGTTGTTTGTTCTTGTGGACGTCCATAACGTCGAAAAAACCAGGATAAATGGCAAAAAAATCCGGCTGGCATAGTTCGTAGCATGTCCTAGGTTCTCCATGAATCCAATGATCCATTCTCCATTCTAATTTATAATGAGTCCCCCATTGCAGGTCCTGGATTATTCTTGGCGCAACCATCAACATTGACTTTAACAAAAGGATGGGAGGGAGCTTCCCATTTGAGAAACTCTACCTCTCGATGATTAAGATCAAGAGCTTTCACTAAACACTTATGGATTTCCTTGGCTTTAGCAATGATGAGATCACTAGGATTATGAGGAAAATGAAAAGAATCATTATGCTGCCCCTTCAGGGATAACACCTGAAGTCGATTCTATGCTTCAGATAAGCAAACAAACCCGTGCTCCCTTTTTCCAGTTGTAGCAACTCAAGTCCGTAAGCGGGTTCAACTGAAAATCCAAAGTTTTATCGAATCAATAAAAAGATAATAATAAGGTCAAATCTTACTATTCCACCTTTCGTTGCTAGTTAGTGGTCTGGTGGTAATGAAATTAAAAATTCGTCTTGGCTCCCACCGAACCTCTTCTTAGAGTCTTTCCTTGCCCAAGCAAAGGATATGCTATAAGAAGAGAAGGAAAGGCTTGGTTTAGGGAACCGGCCCCCCAGTCGCTAAAGTAGTTCATCGTTTAGAGTCGCCCAATATTATTTCTACAGCCCCAGTTAAAGACCGAGAAAGCCTTCACTAAAGCATAACTAAACCCAAACTTGGATGACATTATCTTTTTGGGGTTCTCTTGAAAAAAGGAAGTTATTTCCTGGACAGACCATCTAATAAGGGCAACTGCGATGATGAAACCCCTTACTTTAGCTTATCTAAAAGCTTGGGGCGTGTAGCTCTCCGTACAAGTAAGAAAGTTAGTGTCGTGTAGCTCTCCAGAGAGGTTGGTTAGTGTCGTGTAGCCCTAATTGATTCCCTTCTTCAATCTCTTAGTCGGTTCTCGTTTTTGTTGGCGTTGTTTACCTAAATTGTTAAAGTAATCATCTATTCGGTCAAAAAAGTTAGGGTTGTCGTAAAGTTTTAGTTTATTTTAAAATAAAATAAAATAAAATAAAATAAAAAATGATATGAAATTGAATCATAATATTGGGTATGTTTGGATTGATGGAAAGGGATGGAATGGAATAGAGTGAAGTGGAGTTATGTTCCATTGTTTGGATTTACAAAATTTGAATGGAATGGAATGGAGTATGATGGAACACATTTCATCCAATACCACTATTTTGGCTCATTTTTTATTTCCCCAAATTGGGGTGTATTCAATGGAATTGAATCAATTAATAAAACAATTACAATTTTATTATCCAAATTTTCACTTTTATTATTAATTGTTTTTATTCCTTATTTCAATCAACTTGATATTTTTCTATTCATTCACGGCAAGACTTGATATCATTATCTACTATAGACATATATTTATCATTTAATTTTAGCAAAACTTAATTTTGTTTATGAATTACTATGAATACCCAGTATGGTGTTGATCAAAACTTGTGCATTTTGTCTTTGCAATTTCAAGTTATAATAATCATGTTTCATTCATGAACATTTTAATTTATTACTGTATGATTTAATTTCTTTCAAGTGTTAAATTGATATTTTTCTATAATTACTTATATATTATTTTAATGTGAGAATGTTGGATCTATCAATATTGTAGCAAAGGGTAAAAATGAAATAAAAATGTTATAATATTTTCCGCTCCGTCCAATTCTCAAACAGTGGAATGAGATATTAATTCTCCTCCGTTGTAAAATATCCAAACAGTAGAATTAAGTTTATATTTCATTCCGTTCTATTCCACTTTATCCTATTCCGTTCTATTTCACTCTTTATTATTTTTAAATCATCCAAACATACTCTAATGGGTTAAAAATACTAATGGCCAAATAAAATTGAAGGGTATCCGAGTGTTGAGCATGTGAAAAACGTTAAATGATGTTTTTGATAACTTTTCAGACAAATAATTTTCCAATCGGGTAATATGAGATTTCCTAGAAACTGCAATTCCTATCTGATAACCCAAAAGGAAAAATAAAACAAGATGGAAAAATATTGACCATACAAATCAAAATAATGATTTAATTATTTTATGAGGTTGGAATATCCTCGTAAGACTTTTCTTCCGTCAACGATGCTAGACTTTGGCCTTACTACTTAGTTGGAAGGTTCCTGTGAAATATTGAATCCCTTCCTCTCTTCATCATCCTATCATTATTATTGCTATATACTTTCTCACTTCACCTTTTAAGCTAAGAGATATCGTTTCTGATCTACTGCAACATGCGTGAGTTCCAATTCCTTTCTTACATTTAAATTTGTTTAACGATATGCTGATTTTGATGTTTCTGTTAATGACATTTTGCAGCAGGAGGTATGGTCAATGCACTTTATCGATGTCGCGCTTATGTTAAAGCTAAAGTGGGCCATGATAATAAACTTAAAGTCGAATTACTAGAAGAAAAGAAGAAGTTGATTTCAAAACGAGATTTTCTGCGAGCAAAAGTTGAAAAAATTGATCATAAAACTGATATGGTGAGTGATGAAGTTTTTGAGTGGCTTAAACAAACAGACCAACTCATACAACAGGTGGAGAATTTCTTATTACAAGCAAGAAGACGACAATCCAATGAATTTCAGAAATTGCTGATAGAAATAAAGTCACTCGACACGAAGAGCAAATTTGAGCCGTTTTCGATTCCAATTCCAAGTTTAGAGCACTTGTCTTCGGGGAATATCGTTTGTTTTGAGTCTAGAAAAAAGACTTCAGATCAACTTTTAGCGGCACTGCAAGATGATAATTGTTCTATCATTGGATTTTATGGTAGGGAAGGATCCGGTAAAACGACATTGGCGAAAGCAATGCGTGAGAAAGTTAAGTTTTTAAAGATTTTTCATCAGGTTTCATTTGTCACTGTGTTCCAAAACCCAGATCTCAGAGCAATGCAAGATGACATTGCTGATTCGTTGAATATAAGCTTCCATGTAAACAGTGTAGCCGGAAGAGCAAAAAAAATATTCTCCAAAATACAAAAAATGAAACGTCCAATTCTAGTTATTTTTGACTATGTTTCAGTACAATTTAATCTAGAGGATGTTGGTATTCCTTCTAATAGTAGTAGATGCAAGATCCTTTTGATCGCGCGTTACCCGCAAGATTGTGATTCTATGGACTGTCAAAGGGATATTCAACTTGGTCCCTTATCTAAAGAAGAAGCTTGGGCATTGTTTGGAGAACATTCGGGATTTCATGACAAGAAGTGCAATTTCTCATTCGACTTATTGAACGTCGCACAAGAAGTTGCTTTTGAATGTGAAGGTGTGCCTAAATTGATTAAAGATGTGGCATCTTCCTTAAAAAGTAAACCAATTGGTGAATGGAAGGCATCGCTAGATAGTCTCAAACATTCAATGGCCAAATGGCAAATTTTTCTTAGTTTTAGAGGAACAGATACGCGCTACGGTTTTACGGGTTCTCTTTATAAAGCTTTACGTCAATGGGGTTTCAAGACCTTTATGGACGATGATGGATTGCAAACTGGAGACCAAATTTCACCGACTCTTCTGAAATCCATTGAAGAGTCAAGGCTTTCGATTGTTGTTTTATCTGAAAATTATGCAAATTCCACATGGTGTCTTGATGAACTTGTCAAGATTCTTGAGTGTAGGACATTGAATAATCAAGTGGTTTGGCCAATCTTTTACAAAGTGGAGCCATCTCACATCAGACATATGAGAAACTCTTATGGAACATACCTGGCTCAACATAAAAAAAATTCTGGAATTACTCGCGAAAGAGTACAAAAATGGAATTCAGCTTTAACTGAAGTGAGTAATTTGTCTGGAAAGAGTTACACCGGCGGGTATGTAATATACTTTCAAATACATCTATTTGCTTTACTCAATAACAAACAATCTATATTTTTTGAAAAATTGAAATTTTATATTTTCTTTTAACTAAAGAATGTACTTTTGCAGGTATGAGTATGATTTTATCCAAAAGATCGTGGAAGATGCCAATCGCATTAGAAGTCATTTAATAACAAGAAGAATATGACAGTCATGTTATGATTGAAGCGATCATATAGAAATTCAATGTTTCTGTTACAACATAATTTGTTACTAAAACCTATTGTAATCATTTTTTTATTAGTTTGTTAGTTAGTAAGTGAATTTGGTTGATCGGTTAGAGCAATTTTCTCCAATTATTTGTAATCTTTAGTCTATATTAGTCCATGAGTCCATCTTGTATCAATTAAGCATTTTAACAAAGAGGACTTCTTAATTCATTTCATATGATTTTTACACACCACGCAAAAATACATAAATGTATTTAGATTTCGGAGGTGTATCTTCAGACGCATCAAAATGTCAATAAACGCTAAAATATTTTGGAAATATATCTTTAAAATTGATCTGACCTTATCAGAAGGGGATTACTAGCTGGCCACACTCTATTGGGTTGCTGCCTGTTCACCGGTGATGAGGAGGAGGAGGGGGTACACCTGCAAGACACTCCGATGCCAAAGTAAGTATATGGGCAGAGTGATCACAAGTACAGAAAAGGGGTAAGAAGTGAATTACCTGACCCTCTTGTGAAAGAGGGTATTTATAGAGAGACCTCCCCGATCACGCATGAAGGGGTTCGCTCCTTATATTCAGAGGGGGAGCGGATCGTGATGGTCGTCGCGAGGCCGTCATGCTGCAGCGGGTGCACGTGGAGTGGTCTCTGGAGCACTTTTCTCGGGGAACAGGTCGGTACATCGTGCGCGCGGGGTCACTTGACGAAGAGGATATGGCCAGCTATCTGAAGATAGTCTCGTTCGTGCGCAACTTGCCGCCTTCGAAGCTGGTGACCCCTGACAGCCAGTACATCCTCGACAGCCAGAGGGATGTCCGCGAGATGCCGAGGTTGATTAATACAAAGGCCCTGCTCGAGTGTCCCTCGGAGGCGGATGCCCTTCGCTATCTAGGTGGTGGACGCCTCGCCCCTCTCACGATCTGATACTCTTTATCTTTTATTGACCAGTTTTCTTTGTTTTGCAGGGAACATGTCTTCCATTGAGGAGCGGGTGAAATAGTTGCGCACCTCAAGGGTTGTTGTTCCTCCGAAGACACGGGTTGCCTAGCTAGTCGGGAAGTCTTCCGCAGATCAGGACGGACAAGGGTCGTCGTCTTCTTCGCCCAGCAGCCAGTCGCCCACTTTGCAAGGGGCCCCGAAGAGGGTCGGAGTCCAAGAGGTGGCAGTCGTGGTTGACTTATCGGCGGATTCTTCTGAGGAGGGTTACGCCATCGCTCCGTGTCACCAGCACCCCGACTATTTTCATGGGGCTAGGTCTCCCAACATTCCTTCTGGGGAGGTGAAGGCGGTCTTAAGCGCGGACCGGGCTACGTGGAGGCAGGTCCTGACCGAGGACTTGGCCGCTCTGATGCGGACCTTCACCACAGCGATGGTCTTGAGCGAAGAAAGTTGTTCCGCCGTCGAGCTGTCCAAGCTGCAGGGGGGCCTCGCTTTCACGCAGTCCGTCTGAACAAGGTTGTCGAGGACCTGGAGGTGAGCCGGGGAAAGGTGACTCAGCTAACCGAGGAGTTGGAGAAAAATCACGGCGAGGTCGCTCGCGAGCGCAAGAGGGGGGACAACGCCGAGGAGAAGCTGAAGGCAGCTGAGGAGGAACTGCGGGCGTCTAAGGCTCGTGTGGAGGAGCTTGAGGGTCATCTTCATCCTGCTAACGATGAGACTAAGGATGATAGGTTGCTGGTTACCCGGGCTGACTTGCTCGCCAGGATACGGGTACTGGAAGGTGACTGTCTGGATGCTTTCGCCGCGGGCTTCACTGGCGCTGTCGTGCAGCTTAGAATGGTGAACTTCGGCGTCACCTTCGTCGAGGATGGAATCGGGCCCTTCCACGAGATAATCGATGGTCGGATGGTCGACCCAAGCGCCGAGGATGCTGGCTCTGTCGATCCTGAAGCGGAGGAAGAGGAAGGAGCATAGACTAGTTTCGGGTCTGCGTGCCCGCGTATCCTAGTCTGCGTGCCAATACTTTGTATTTTGTTGTTTTCTTTATCGGGCCTGTGTTCCCTTATTGGTGATGTAATATTGACTACTGGGCTAGTGCCAGCTTTTAAGTAATATATTTTTGAAAATTTTGTCTAAGTGTGCGCCTTGTTTTTGCATGTTGTTATGCTCGTTTTATTTCTGCACTTTTATATGCTCGAAATATATGTTTGTATGTCTGAAATGCATGTTTAGTATGCTTTTGGGCCTGTCCGGGGTGGTAGCTCGACGACAATTGTTTCCGGCGGTGTGGGGAACTGGCCGGTTGGCCGGCTTTGTTACCTGGCCGTTTCGGGGGTAGTTCTCCCCGCGGCATGGACGTCCCATCGCAAGCTGGGTGTCCTGCCGGTACTGGTACGACGACGAGGAATCTCGATCGAGGTGTTCCTCACCGAGCAGAGCCTTCTGCCCGCGCACACAAAGGCAGGGCTTGCTTTTTCGTTGGTCTCTAGAAGACGCGAAGAGGTGAGGTGGTACCATGTCGCCCCCCAGTGGTCGTGACGTTTTGGCGTCGCGGGCAGTTTTTAACTGTAGTACCGCTTCAACTTCTCGGCGTTCCATGGTCGAGCTAGTTGTTCCCCGTGTAGGTTTTCGAGGTAGTAGGCCCCGTGCTCCGTCTTGTCGCGGACACGGTAGGGACCTTCCCAATTCGCGGCTAGTTTACCCTCGTGGGAGTCCTTCTGGTTTCTTCACAAGACTAAATCGCTGATCTGAAATTCGCGTTTTAGGACTCTGCTGTCGTGGCGGAGTGCTACCTGCTGTTTCAGTCGGGCTTCTCGAAGAGCTGCTCCCGATCGAATTTCCTCGACTAGGTCGAGTTCCTCTCGGAGGGCTTCGTTGTTCTCTTCGGCCTTGAGAGGAGCTTCAGTTCGTATGGATGGCTCTCGTATCTCGACTGGGATCACCGCCTCGGTTCCGTACGTGAGGCGGAATGATGTTTCCCCCGTGGTTGAGTGAGGTGTAGTTCGGTATGCCCATAGGACGCTGTGGAGTTCCTCGACCCATGCCCTCTTGGCGTCGCCGAGTCTTCGTTTTAGCCCTCTGAGTATTACCCTATTCGCGGATTCGGCTTGGCCGTTCATCTGAGGATGTTCGACCGGGGTGAAGTGGTGCTTGGTCCCGAGTTTGGTGACGAAGTCCTGGAAGTTTTTGTCAGTGAACTGCGTGCCGTTGTCGGTGACGTTGGCGAGCGGGACCCCGAATCTCGCAAGAATATTTCTTTTGTAGAATCGGAGTATGTTGTGGGCCGTGATTTTGGCTAGGGCTTCGGCCTTAATCCATTTGGTGAAGTAGTCGACGCCCACGATCAGGTACTTATTCTGATAGGAACCTAGGGTGAAGGGGCCGAGGATATCCATCCCCCACCAAGAAAACGGCCATGGGGAGGAGAGGGATTTGAGCTCGCTCGATGGGGAGAGGTGCATGTCCCCGTGCCTTTGGCATCTGTCGCATCTCATGACGTGCTCCCTCGCGTCTGCTTGCATCGATGGCCAGTAGTATCCTGCTCGCAAGGCCTTTCTCGCCAGGGATCGTCCCCCGAAGTGTTGCGCGTTGATCCCCTCGTGGATTTCCTCCAGGACGTCCGCGGCCTGGGAGGCATCGATGCATTTGAGGAGTGGGACCGCGAAGCCCCTGCGATACAGTTTGCCTTCAAGGAGGACGTATGAGCAGGAGCGTCGTTTGATCGTGCTGGCCTCTTTGGGGTCGGATGGGAGGTGGCCCGCACTGAGGTAGGCATGTAGTGGTGTCATCCAACAGTTGGTATCTCCTATGGCGTTGACATCGAGCGGGACGTTGGCTTTTTTCGTGCTCGGTTGTGATAGGACTTCCTGGATGAACGACTTGTGTCCGCCCCTCTTTTTGGTGCTCGCTAGTTTTGAGAGAATATCTGCTCGGGTGTTCTGTTCGCGTGGGACGTGTTGAACCTCCGCGGAGTCAAAACTTTGCATTTTTTCGGTAATGAGTGCCAAGTATTCGACGAGGTTATCGTTTTTCGCCTGATATTCTCCCCGTACTTGTGAGGCGACCAGCTGGGAATCCGTGTAGATTTTAATCTCTCTGGCCCCAAGGTCAGATGCCAAGCGAAGTCTGGACAAAAACGCCTCGTACTCGGCTTGGTTGTTCGTCGTCGGGAAGGTCAGTGTCAGGGAGACCTCTATGATGGTGCCTTCTTCGTTGTCGAGGATGATGCCTACTCCGCTGCCCGTGGAGTTTGAGGAGCCGTCGACGAAGATAGTCCATTTGTGGCTCCCCGTGGTAGGGTCTGGCGAGGGGGTCATCTCGGCGACAAAGTCGGCCAGGGCTTGGGCTTTGAGAGCCTTCCTTCCTTCGTAGATAATGTCGAACTCAGATAACTCTAATGACCATTTCAACATTCGTCCAGCCATGTCTAGTCGGTCGAGGGGCTGCCGGACAGGCTGGTCGGTTCGGAGCACAATGGTGTGTGCCAAGAAGTAATGTCGGAGACGTCGTGCAGCGGTGATAAGGGCCAAGGCGACTTTTTCGATCAGCTGATATCGTACTTTGGGATCGTGGAGGGCTTTGCTCGTGAAGTAGATTGGTTTTTGCCCTTCTTGGGTTTCCCTGATCAGGACGGCACTGACGGCCTCGTTAGCCAAGGTCAGGTACAGGTATAGGGTTTCTCCCGCTATGGGTCGCGTCAGCACCAGTGGTTCGGACAGGACGCGTTTGAGGTGGCGGAGGGCTTGCTCGCATTCCTCTGTCCATTCGAAAGCGGCCTCCTTTTTGAGCAGCTTGAGGAAAGAGATGGCGTGTTGTACGGATTTGGCGATGAATCGGGAAAGTGAGGCGAGCACTCCGTTGAGGGATTGTATGGACTTCTTCGAGGTGGGTGTGGTGATTTCCGAAAATGCGTGGCACTTGTCCGGATTTGCTTCGATCCCACGCTCGGTCAGGTAGTAGCTGAGGAATTTTCCTGCACGGACTCCAAAGGTGCATTTCTCCGGGTTGAAGCGCATTCGGCAGTTCCTCGCTGTGTCGAAGACCTTTCTGAGATGGGTCGTGTGGTCGAATTCTGTGTAGGATTTGACAATCATGTCTTCCATATACACCTCGAGCATGTCGCCGATTTCTCCCCAGAAGACTTTGTTCATCATCCGTTGATACGTGGCGCCGACGCTCTTTAGGCCGAAGGGCAATTACGTTGTAGTAATAGTTGCTCGAAGCCGTCATGAAGGTCGTGCTTTGTTTGTCGCGCTCGTCCATTGGGATCTGGTTGTATCCCAAGTATGCATCCATAAAGGACAAGAGTTTGAAGCCCTCCAAGTTGTCGATGAGCTTGTCGATGTTAGGGAAGGGGTAGGCGTCCTTAGGACATGCCCAGTTGAGATCGGTGTAGTCAACACACATGCGCCATTTTCCATTATTCTTTTTAACAAGTATAACATTGGACAGCCAGGTTGAATACCGGGCTCCCGAAATAAAATTTTCCTCTAGGAGGTTTTTTACAGCTTTTTCAGTCGCCGCCGATTTTTCGGGGGACTGTCTACGCCTACGTTGTACTACAGCCTTGGTGGTCGGGTTGATGGGCAGTTGATGGCAGGCGACCTCGGGGTCGAGTCCGGGCATTTCCGCGGCGCTCCAAGCGAAGAGATCAGCGTTCTCGCGGAGGCAGGCCTTCATTTGTTTCCTCGCCAGGTCAGGGAGTCCTGCTCCGATCTTCACGGTTCTATTCTCGTCGTCCCCGAGTATCACGATCTCGAAGTCACCGTCTGGGATGGGGCGCGCTGGATGGGTGGGCTACCCGTTGGACTGGTTGGCTTCGCTAGCCTCTTCTTCGCGGTCGGGTTCTTCGGTGAAGCGGCTGTCGAGGTCCACTGAGCCGACGAGTTCCTTCGGTTCGTTCTTCGGTGTCGCGGCGGGGGCTGCCCTTTTAGTTGTTGGGGCGATGGTACTTAGGCCTTTCAGCGCGGCCTTGAAGCATCTCCGGGCAGCCTCGATATCGCCATTCAGGGTCACCACGGCCCCCCGCCTTGTGTAGTATTTCATCTTTAGGTGGACGGTGGAGGGCACCGCGGTGAGTTCTGCCATCGTCGTCTTGCCTAGGATACAGTTGTAGAGGGACGGGTACTCGATGACTAGGAAGCGGATATTTCTCTCCCTGGCGGTTTCCTTCTCCCCGAATGTGACTTTTAACTCCACGTACCCCCACGGTCTTGTCGTTGTCCCGTTAAACCCTTGGAGTTCAGAACCCACATCAGGGGATAGGTTGGATTCGTCGAGTTAGAGGGTTGTGAAAAGGTGGGTGTACATGATGTCCACCGAGCTGCCTCTGTCGACAAGGATGCGTCTGACATCGAAGTTCACCATCTGTGCCCGTATCAGCAGGGGGGTGTTAGAGTTGGGGGAACCCCCGGGAAGTTCCTCGAGGTAAAAGGTGATCGGATTGGATCGGCCGCGAAATTTGTCGAGAGTGCTCATCATACCGGAGTTGCTAGTGATGAGTTCTTCGAACTTTCTT
>CAWUDS030001595.1:0-50949 GCA_963859935.3 Lathyrus sativus
GAAGGGGATTACTAGCTGGCCACACTCTATTGGGTTGCTGCCTGTTCACCGGTGATGAGGAGGAGGAGGGGGTACACCTGCAAGACACTCCGATGCCAAAGTAAGTATATGGGCAGAGTGATCACAAGTACAGAAAAGGGGTAAGAAGTGAATTACCTGACCCTCTTGTGAAAGAGGGTATTTATAGAGAGACCTCCCCGATCACGCATGAAGGGGTTCGCTCCTTATATTCAGAGGGGGAGCGGATCGTGATGGTCGTCGCGAGGCCGTCATGCTGCAGCGGGTGCACGTGGAGTGGTCTCTGGAGCACTTTTCTCGGGGAACAGGTCGGTACATCGTGCGCGCGGGGTCACTTGACGAAGAGGATATGGCCAGCTATCTGAAGATAGTCTCGTTCGTGCGCAACTTGCCGCCTTCGAAGCTGGTGACCCCTGACAGCCAGTACATCCTCGACAGCCAGAGGGATGTCCGCGAGATGCCGAGGTTGATTAATACAAAGGCCCTGCTCGAGTGTCCCTCGGAGGCGGATGCCCTTCGCTATCTAGGTGGTGGACGCCTCGCCCCTCTCACGATCTGATACTCTTTATCTTTTATTGACCAGTTTTCTTTGTTTTGCAGGGAACATGTCTTCCATTGAGGAGCGGGTGAAATAGTTGCGCACCTCAAGGGTTGTTGTTCCTCCGAAGACACGGGTTGCCTAGCTAGTCGGGAAGTCTTCCGCAGATCAGGACGGACAAGGGTCGTCGTCTTCTTCGCCCAGCAGCCAGTCGCCCACTTTGCAAGGGGCCCCGAAGAGGGTCGGAGTCCAAGAGGTGGCAGTCGTGGTTGACTTATCGGCGGATTCTTCTGAGGAGGGTTACGCCATCGCTCCGTGTCACCAGCACCCCGACTATTTTCATGGGGCTAGGTCTCCCAACATTCCTTCTGGGGAGGTGAAGGCGGTCTTAAGCGCGGACCGGGCTACGTGGAGGCAGGTCCTGACCGAGGACTTGGCCGCTCTGATGCGGACCTTCACCACAGCGATGGTCTTGAGCGAAGAAAGTTGTTCCGCCGTCGAGCTGTCCAAGCTGCAGGGGGGCCTCGCTTTCACGCAGTCCGTCTGAACAAGGTTGTCGAGGACCTGGAGGTGAGCCGGGGAAAGGTGACTCAGCTAACCGAGGAGTTGGAGAAAAATCACGGCGAGGTCGCTCGCGAGCGCAAGAGGGGGGACAACGCCGAGGAGAAGCTGAAGGCAGCTGAGGAGGAACTGCGGGCGTCTAAGGCTCGTGTGGAGGAGCTTGAGGGTCATCTTCATCCTGCTAACGATGAGACTAAGGATGATAGGTTGCTGGTTACCCGGGCTGACTTGCTCGCCAGGATACGGGTACTGGAAGGTGACTGTCTGGATGCTTTCGCCGCGGGCTTCACTGGCGCTGTCGTGCAGCTTAGAATGGTGAACTTCGGCGTCACCTTCGTCGAGGATGGAATCGGGCCCTTCCACGAGATAATCGATGGTCGGATGGTCGACCCAAGCGCCGAGGATGCTGGCTCTGTCGATCCTGAAGCGGAGGAAGAGGAAGGAGCATAGACTAGTTTCGGGTCTGCGTGCCCGCGTATCCTAGTCTGCGTGCCAATACTTTGTATTTTGTTGTTTTCTTTATCGGGCCTGTGTTCCCTTATTGGTGATGTAATATTGACTACTGGGCTAGTGCCAGCTTTTAAGTAATATATTTTTGAAAATTTTGTCTAAGTGTGCGCCTTGTTTTTGCATGTTGTTATGCTCGTTTTATTTCTGCACTTTTATATGCTCGAAATATATGTTTGTATGTCTGAAATGCATGTTTAGTATGCTTTTGGGCCTGTCCGGGGTGGTAGCTCGACGACAATTGTTTCCGGCGGTGTGGGGAACTGGCCGGTTGGCCGGCTTTGTTACCTGGCCGTTTCGGGGGTAGTTCTCCCCGCGGCATGGACGTCCCATCGCAAGCTGGGTGTCCTGCCGGTACTGGTACGACGACGAGGAATCTCGATCGAGGTGTTCCTCACCGAGCAGAGCCTTCTGCCCGCGCACACAAAGGCAGGGCTTGCTTTTTCGTTGGTCTCTAGAAGACGCGAAGAGGTGAGGTGGTACCATGTCGCCCCCCAGTGGTCGTGACGTTTTGGCGTCGCGGGCAGTTTTTAACTGTAGTACCGCTTCAACTTCTCGGCGTTCCATGGTCGAGCTAGTTGTTCCCCGTGTAGGTTTTCGAGGTAGTAGGCCCCGTGCTCCGTCTTGTCGCGGACACGGTAGGGACCTTCCCAATTCGCGGCTAGTTTACCCTCGTGGGAGTCCTTCTGGTTTCTTCACAAGACTAAATCGCTGATCTGAAATTCGCGTTTTAGGACTCTGCTGTCGTGGCGGAGTGCTACCTGCTGTTTCAGTCGGGCTTCTCGAAGAGCTGCTCCCGATCGAATTTCCTCGACTAGGTCGAGTTCCTCTCGGAGGGCTTCGTTGTTCTCTTCGGCCTTGAGAGGAGCTTCAGTTCGTATGGATGGCTCTCGTATCTCGACTGGGATCACCGCCTCGGTTCCGTACGTGAGGCGGAATGATGTTTCCCCCGTGGTTGAGTGAGGTGTAGTTCGGTATGCCCATAGGACGCTGTGGAGTTCCTCGACCCATGCCCTCTTGGCGTCGCCGAGTCTTCGTTTTAGCCCTCTGAGTATTACCCTATTCGCGGATTCGGCTTGGCCGTTCATCTGAGGATGTTCGACCGGGGTGAAGTGGTGCTTGGTCCCGAGTTTGGTGACGAAGTCCTGGAAGTTTTTGTCAGTGAACTGCGTGCCGTTGTCGGTGACGTTGGCGAGCGGGACCCCGAATCTCGCAAGAATATTTCTTTTGTAGAATCGGAGTATGTTGTGGGCCGTGATTTTGGCTAGGGCTTCGGCCTTAATCCATTTGGTGAAGTAGTCGACGCCCACGATCAGGTACTTATTCTGATAGGAACCTAGGGTGAAGGGGCCGAGGATATCCATCCCCCACCAAGAAAACGGCCATGGGGAGGAGAGGGATTTGAGCTCGCTCGATGGGGAGAGGTGCATGTCCCCGTGCCTTTGGCATCTGTCGCATCTCATGACGTGCTCCCTCGCGTCTGCTTGCATCGATGGCCAGTAGTATCCTGCTCGCAAGGCCTTTCTCGCCAGGGATCGTCCCCCGAAGTGTTGCGCGTTGATCCCCTCGTGGATTTCCTCCAGGACGTCCGCGGCCTGGGAGGCATCGATGCATTTGAGGAGTGGGACCGCGAAGCCCCTGCGATACAGTTTGCCTTCAAGGAGGACGTATGAGCAGGAGCGTCGTTTGATCGTGCTGGCCTCTTTGGGGTCGGATGGGAGGTGGCCCGCACTGAGGTAGGCATGTAGTGGTGTCATCCAACAGTTGGTATCTCCTATGGCGTTGACATCGAGCGGGACGTTGGCTTTTTTCGTGCTCGGTTGTGATAGGACTTCCTGGATGAACGACTTGTGTCCGCCCCTCTTTTTGGTGCTCGCTAGTTTTGAGAGAATATCTGCTCGGGTGTTCTGTTCGCGTGGGACGTGTTGAACCTCCGCGGAGTCGAAACTTTGCATTTTTTCGGTAATGAGTGCCAAGTATTCGACGAGGTTATCGTTTTTCGCCTGATATTCTCCCCGTACTTGTGAGGCGACCAGCTGGGAATCCGTGTAGATTTTAATCTCTCTGGCCCCAAGGTCAGATGCCAAGCGAAGTCTGGACAAAAACGCCTCGTACTCGGCTTGGTTGTTCGTCGTCGGGAAGGTCAGTGTCAGGGAGACCTCTATGATGGTGCCTTCTTCGTTGTCGAGGATGATGCCTACTCCGCTGCCCGTGGAGTTTGAGGAGCCGTCGACGAAGATAGTCCATTTGTGGCTCCCCGTGGTAGGGTCTGGCGAGGGGGTCATCTCGGCGACAAAGTCGGCCAGGGCTTGGGCTTTGAGAGCCTTCCTTCCTTCGTAGATAATGTCGAACTCAGATAACTCTAATGACCATTTCAACATTCGTCCAGCCATGTCTAGTCGGTCGAGGGGCTGCCGGACAGGCTGGTCGGTTCGGAGCACAATGGTGTGTGCCAAGAAGTAATGTCGGAGACGTCGTGCAGCGGTGATAAGGGCCAAGGCGACTTTTTCGATCAGCTGATATCGTACTTTGGGATCGTGGAGGGCTTTGCTCGTGAAGTAGATTGGTTTTTGCCCTTCTTGGGTTTCCCTGATCAGGACGGCACTGACGGCCTCGTTAGCCAAGGTCAGGTACAGGTATAGGGTTTCTCCCGCTATGGGTCGCGTCAGCACCAGTGGTTCGGACAGGACGCGTTTGAGGTGGCGGAGGGCTTGCTCGCATTCCTCTGTCCATTCGAAAGCGGCCTCCTTTTTGAGCAGCTTGAGGAAAGAGATGGCGTGTTGTACGGATTTGGCGATGAATCGGGAAAGTGAGGCGAGCACTCCGTTGAGGGATTGTATGGACTTCTTCGAGGTGGGTGTGGTGATTTCCGAAAATGCGTGGCACTTGTCCGGATTTGCTTCGATCCCACGCTCGGTCAGGTAGTAGCTGAGGAATTTTCCTGCACGGACTCCAAAGGTGCATTTCTCCGGGTTGAAGCGCATTCGGCAGTTCCTCGCTGTGTCGAAGACCTTTCTGAGATGGGTCGTGTGGTCGAATTCTGTGTAGGATTTGACAATCATGTCTTCCATATACACCTCGAGCATGTCGCCGATTTCTCCCCAGAAGACTTTGTTCATCATCCGTTGATACGTGGCGCCGACGCTCTTTAGGCCGAAGGGCAATTACGTTGTAGTAATAGTTGCTCGAAGCCGTCATGAAGGTCGTGCTTTGTTTGTCGCGCTCGTCCATTGGGATCTGGTTGTATCCCAAGTATGCATCCATAAAGGACAAGAGTTTGAAGCCCTCCAAGTTGTCGATGAGCTTGTCGATGTTAGGGAAGGGGTAGGCGTCCTTAGGACATGCCCAGTTGAGATCGGTGTAGTCAACACACATGCGCCATTTTCCATTATTCTTTTTAACAAGTATAACATTGGACAGCCAGGTTGAATACCGGGCTCCCGAAATAAAATTTTCCTCTAGGAGGTTTTTTACAGCTTTTTCAGTCGCCGCCGATTTTTCGGGGGACTGTCTACGCCTACGTTGTACTACAGCCTTGGTGGTCGGGTTGATGGGCAGTTGATGGCAGGCGACCTCGGGGTCGAGTCCGGGCATTTCCGCGGCGCTCCAAGCGAAGAGATCAGCGTTCTCGCGGAGGCAGGCCTTCATTTGTTTCCTCGCCAGGTCAGGGAGTCCTGCTCCGATCTTCACGGTTCTATTCTCGTCGTCCCCGAGTATCACGATCTCGAAGTCACCGTCTGGGATGGGGCGCGCTGGATGGGTGGGCTACCCGTTGGACTGGTTGGCTTCGCTAGCCTCTTCTTCGCGGTCGGGTTCTTCGGTGAAGCGGCTGTCGAGGTCCACTGAGCCGACGAGTTCCTTCGGTTCGTTCTTCGGTGTCGCGGCGGGGGCTGCCCTTTTAGTTGTTGGGGCGATGGTACTTAGGCCTTTCAGCGCGGCCTTGAAGCATCTCCGGGCAGCCTCGATATCGCCATTCAGGGTCACCACGGCCCCCCGCCTTGTGTAGTATTTCATCTTTAGGTGGACGGTGGAGGGCACCGCGGTGAGTTCTGCCATCGTCGTCTTGCCTAGGATACAGTTGTAGAGGGACGGGTACTCGATGACTAGGAAGCGGATATTTCTCTCCCTGGCGGTTTCCTTCTCCCCGAATGTGACTTTTAACTCCACGTACCCCCACGGTCTTGTCGTTGTCCCGTTAAACCCTTGGAGTTCAGAACCCACATCAGGGGATAGGTTGGATTCGTCGAGTTAGAGGGTTGTGAAAAGGTGGGTGTACATGATGTCCACCGAGCTGCCTCTGTCGACAAGGATGCGTCTGACATCGAAGTTCACCATCTGTGCCCGTATCAGCAGGGGGGTGTTAGAGTTGGGGGAACCCCCGGGAAGTTCCTCGAGGTAAAAGGTGATCGGATTGGATCGGCCGCGAAATTTGTCGAGAGTGCTCATCATACCGGAGTTGCTAGTGATGAGTTCTTCGAACTTTCTTTTTACCGATCCTACGGACAGGCTCCTCGGGGATCCGCCGGAGATGACCATGGCCCTCGGAAAATATTCCCATCGACTGGTGGGGCGCATCGGCTCGTCGGGAAGATCAGGGCCGTCGAGGAGGCCAAGTTCTCTATGAGCAAACCAATCCTCAGGGCGGCTGACGCAGAGGGCGACCTGGAGGCCGTTGTCACCGTCTGAAGAGGGGAGGTCTTCGACTCTCTTGGCCTCGGGGGCGTCTTGCCTTGGGGTTTCTCCTCCCCGGGTGTATCTCTTCAAGTGGTCGTCTTTAATCAGGATTTTGATCGCGTCCTTGAGGTGGATGCAGTCTTCTATAACATGCCCGTGGCTCCTGTGGAAACGGCAGTACTTCGATTTGTCGATGTTAGGCTTGGGGGTGTCGGTCTGGGGAAACGGACACCTCCTTGGACAAACTCCATCTTGGCGCATTCGGCCAGTATGCGCTCGCGGGAAGCGACTAGGGCCGAATACCCGTGAATCGGTTGGCGGGACCGCGCTGCTCGCGTTGTTCGCAGGGGCGATCCTCCCGCCGGCGATCCCCTCTGCACCGGTGGCTTGAGGCTCCGTCCTCTCGGTGCCCGCGGGGGGTTTCTCTATCTCGTGTGTCCCGGGCGGAGTTGGCCGCTTGGGTTTCCTCGAACCGGATATAATGCGCGGCTCTGTCGAGGAAGTCCTGTAGGGAGGCTGGTCGGTGTATGGCCACGGCCTCGTAGAACTTGAGCCGCGGCGCAGGCCTTGCTCCATTAAGTAACGCTTCATCTCGTCTGACGCCGTTACCTGTACTGCCTCCCGTGTGAATCTTTCGATGTACTTCTGGAGGGGCTCGTCGGGAGCTTGGATTATAGCGCCGAGCGCGGCTTCCGTCTTCGGATGGCGTCGTGATGCTGTGAAGTGTCTCGAAAATAGTTCTTTCAAAACCCTCCACGACGTAACCGATTCTGGCTCCAGGCTTTTGTACCACGTCATGGCACCTCCGACCCAGACGATCACCAGGAAGACATCGAGGCCATGCTCGACTACCGACGGCGCCACTGATCTGACCTGATCAAAAGGGGATCACTAGCTGGCCACACTCTGTTGGGCTGCTGCCTGTTCACCGGTGATGAGGAGGAGGAGGGGGTGCACCTGCAAGACACTCCGATGCCAAAGTAAGTATATGGGCAGAGTGATCACAAGTACAGCAAATGGGTAAGAAGTGAATTACATGACCCTCTTGTGAAAGAGGGTATTTATAGAGAGACCCCAGCGCTGGGCCAAAGGTCACTTGCGTTGGGCTGGATTGCCAGGCCCAACCCAGGTGACTGCTAGGGCTTACGTGGCATAGCGAAGACCAGGACGTGGTCTTCGCCCTAGTCCAACTGTCCCGTGATCTCCGGAAAGTGGGTTTGACCTGCTCTTCCGGAGGTGGGCAGTTGGTCGGTGACGTGTCCCCGCGGAGGGGAGCACGTGGAGAACGTGTGAGGGACACGTTGTCCTGCCCGACAGGGGAGCAGGTTCTGCCCGTGGAGGGTAGGTCCTGCCCGCGGAGAGGGCAGTGTTTGGTCCAAGGGGGAGTCTTCTTCCCGATGCAGCTGAGGCAGGTCCTGCCCGGGGGGACATTTCCTGCTCGTCGGGGACCTTGTGCCCGACGCTGTGGCCCAAACTGGACTGGGCTTGGTAGAATATTACTGGACTGGGCCTGCGTGTCCAGGCCGGGGCCCAGGCCAGAACAAAAATATTTTGGAGTTTAAATCGCGTCAGACCCTTCTCCTTCCTCATTTCTCATTCTCCTCAAAACCATTCTTCAAACTCTCTCAAATTTTGCTTTGCACCAATTCAAAACTCAATCATCAATGCTTAATGGAACTCCAATTATCATCTCTAAAACCAGAAACAACATCTAAAACATCAATTTCTGTAAGTTTTTTTAATTTTAGATAAATTTTTGAGTTGTTGTGTAAATGAGTATAAATCAATTATTAAAGTTAGAAATGAGTAGAAATATAATTTAAGATAGTGTAGACATATTGTATTAGATGTTTGTTGGCTGGATATGATAATCAAAACAAGTTGTTTTAAGATTGCTTCGGGTACATTGACACCATTGACATAACTTCTGAGTTGCATGAAATTATGGAGATGCATCTCTGAAATTTTCTGCAGTGTTTTTTTAATTTTCTTGCTTGTGCATTGTTTGTTTGCACTAATGGTGTGCTTTACTTTAACTTACAGGCATAATGACTGATAGACAAGATAAACTAAGATACGAGAGGGATTCTCAGCATGCATCAGTGCGGCAAAAGAATAGCTAGCAGGTTCTGGAGGCTCCTGGTCCCTCTGGTCAAGCTGAGCCATTTACTTTTGAGGCCCGTGCTTCTCCCCATGCCACTCCATATTATTCTTTCCGTAGGATATGAGATTCACCATCTGACGCATCATTCCCTCCATCCTCCCGCAAGCGTCACGTTTCACCAGTGCCATCTCCTACTGTAGATGGTGTTAATCCAGTTCCACCTCCTACTGCTGATGTTTTTGATCTAGTGCCACCTCCGGAGGGTGAGGCTGTTGCGAATGCAGATCCAGAGGCATTTGGAGGAGGCCCATTTAATTTTTCATTACTTCCTCTATATCTAGACCATATTTCCAGACATATCTGGGACGAAGAGGTAACATTAGTTGGATTCATTATTTTTTTGCATTTATTTTAATTGATAAATTTATACATTGATTATTTTTTTAGGAGCGTTATCTATAGAAGTTTCTTAACCATGGGAGGAAGATTATTTCTCTGCTTCATCCGAATGAGGACTAGTTTCAATCAATTTTGTCCTTATCTGGTCTAAAGGGCTTATGCATGACCGATTATACTACGGTCAATCACGGGATGCTTAATGCATTCGTGGAGAAGATTGTTTGGTATTCAATGCTAAAGTGCAAGAACTCATCGACCAGAAGCTTTTGTCATTCTCTGAGGAGCAACCTAACGTGCAATCTAATCCTTTGCCTGCACACAATAGGCTGACAGCAAATGGAGTTGCTGAAGTAGAGTACACAAGAATGGTTTGAGAGATTGAGCCCATGGAGAAACAAAGATGTTAACCACGTCAGCAATCATGTTTTCTTTCAATCTTTTCATTTGTAATCTTTTCTTGGTTGTCAATGTATTGTTCGATTGAGAACTTGTTTGTTTTCAAATAATAATCATTCAATTAGATCATGCATTTAACATACTATTCACCATATTTTGCATAGTATAATCATTGGGTCAAGGCTCGATAATAGTGGATGTAATCGGTTTAAACATATTTTCGATACAGTTATTATTTGGTGATTATTTGAGTTATTTTCCATATTTTTTATGGTGCGGATCATCTCTTTATTTGATATTCATGGTTAGTTGGGAGATTCTACTGATTGTCACTCAATTCAGAACTTGCTTGGATTCAGAGAAAAAGGCAAAGTTGAAAACTCAAAGAATGTTTCATTCATTCATGGAAATTGATGGTACAATCCTTATCACTTGAGATACAAGTTGAAAGAATGGATTACAAGAAAAGAGGATAAAAAACTATATCAATTTGATAAAGTTGACGTTTTGGTCAAACAATTGGCTTTTTAGTCAACTGTTAATTTTTAGTCAACTGTTAACTTTTGGTCAACTTTTGACCATCGACTTGATTTTGACTCCCGAATTTTTCTAGACCTACCATATAAGTATTTGATCATGAAAATCATAATTCTTCATCAAAAATCAAGAATTTCATGGTTATGTTACATGTTACATGAGCAAGTTCCCAACAATTTTCATTTTCCGTTAAGCTTCATTTCCATGCCTTTCTCTTCACTTTTCGATGTCGCCTTAAGTTTATTCTTCCACCTCAATGCTTACTTTGCTGCAAGGAAGAAGATACATCAAATTAATCATCAATATCATGGATTGAAATCATCCAAAATTCATCAAAAAAATCATGAGAAAATTCTGCACTTAGGTCCATACCACTTGTTTCGGACTGGGCCTAGACCTTCCCATCCGTCGGGCAGGCCCAACCTAATACTATACCAGTGAGGCCCATTTTCCTCCACCGGGAAGAAAACTCAAGGTTGTCGAGCAGAACATCACACACGTCAGGCAGAACCACTTCATGTGTGGGGAGTCTTACGCGCTCTTCCCGCGTTCTCCACGTGCCCTCCACGGGAGGACACGTCAACATGCAACTATCCACCTTCTAAAGAGTCGGTCAACCCATCTTCCGGAGATCATGGGGCAGTTGATCTAGGGCGAAGATCACGTGCTGGTCTTCACTATTCCACGTAAGCCCTAGTAGTTACTTGGATTGGTTCTGCCAGTTCAGCCCAATGCAATGTAGTCGTTGGCCCCGCGCTGAGGGTACACTATAAATACCCTCTTTCACTAGAGGGTCAAATAACTTCTTCTATATACTTAATCCTTGTATTTGCTCCTCTCTGATCTTTTACTTACTTAAGCATCGGGGTGTCTTGCAGGTACACCCCCTCCTCTCCTTCCAGCAACGAAATCATCTACGCGTGTCAGACCATCAACACCTTCTGATCAGGTCAGCACTTAAGTCAAATCAAATCAAATTTCAAAAGCACTTAAGTCCATAGTTTGATTCATAAAAAATGGCATGGAAAAAATGACAAAAATCCAAAGTAAAGTCAAAGCATAAATTCAAGTTATTTTCAAGTTCTAAGTTTATGACCATTCACCTTACCCTTAAATTTGGTACTTATGCTAAACTCAAACATGTTTTGCTTCTAACTACGTTTAACTACCTATTTTAACACAAATCCATGCATTTACTCATTTTCCCTTAACCACTTTAACTAACTTTAACTTCCTTAAAACTCACAAACTAACACAAAATCAAACCAACTTTTCATCAAACTTCAACCATTGATAACAGTTAATCCAATGACTATGATTAGTGATATGTAACTAACATTTAGATCAATTTCTAACCGTTGATAAAGTAATAACTTGGATCACAATCCAATGAACCATAATTAACCAAAAAATCTATATAAACATGTTTTTTTTTCACTTTAAGGAGTTAACCACTTTGAACCATTTTTACACCTTCTCATCATTCTATTCATTCCCTAACCTCGACCAAAGTTTATCATCATTACCATCTAGAATTTCAATGTGAAATTCTAGATTTGGTGGAACTCAACCACAAACATTCAACAATCTGTTGGAAATAAGACCTTTTGTGTTTAGGAAAAGTGTGTGGGAATATTAGAGGCTTAAAGAGAAATTTGATACGTAGAAGAATTATTTATGGAAGAGAGAACTTTGTATTTTTCTTGATGTAAAAGTGTAGAATTACATCTCTATTTATAGTACTCTAAGAAGAACTCTAGACACACTAATTCTAGAGAATTCTCAACTCTAGGAATTCCAAGAGCATTCTAGAGAATATTACAACCCTAAGAAATATCTAGACACTCCAAACATTACAAGAGTTTTCTAGAAACATTAATTAAAATTACCTAAGTCCAAAATAACTAAGCCCAAAAATCCAAATAATATGTTTAGGCCCAAATCAAGTTTAATCTTTCAACATCCCCCCTTAAACTTGATTTGTGACTCCAAGCATGCTCCTTAACTTTACGAACGTTTCCAATTTGAGTGGCTTGGTGAAAATGTCGTCAGCTTGATCTCGAGACATCACATACTTCAACTTCACATCCTTCTTCTCGATGCATTCTCTTATAAAGTGGTAACGGGTGTCGATGTTTTTACTTCTTTCATGAAATACAGGATTCTTTGCCAAAGCAAGTGCTGATTTATTGTCAACACATATTTCCATAGGATCTTCTTGTGGCATTTTTAACTCTTTCAACAAGTTCCTTAGCCAAATTGCATGGCAAACACATGATGTAGCGGCAACATATTCGGCTTCACAAGTTGACAGTGTGACGATAGGTTGCTTCTTTGACATCCAAGTGAAAGCAGTATCTCCCATAAAAAACACAAAACCAGTAGTGCTCTTTCTATCGTCCAAGTCTTCACTCCAATCGCTATCACTATAGCCAACAATTTCATGATTGTTAGAAGAGTAATAGTGTAAGCCAAAGTTTGTTGTACCTTTGATATATCGAAGGATTCTCTTTGCCGCCTTGAAGTGAGTTGTTGTTGGAGCTTCCATGTAACGACTTACAACTCCTACAGCATAGAGAATATCCGGCCTTGTACTTGTCAAGTAACGTAGACTTCCAACCAAACTTTTGTAAGGAGTTGGATCCACAACCTCTCCATTTTCATGCTTACTCAACTTGCTGCCACATTCCATCGGGGTGCCAACCGGATTAGCATCATCCATCTTGAACTTCTTAAGGACTTCTTTTGTATAGCCTTCTTGGGTGATAAAAATTCCTTTGTCTTCTTGCTTTACTTTAATGCCAAGATAATATGCCATGAGCCCCATATCTGTCATCTCAAATTCATTTGACATGTCTTTCTTGAACTCTTCGAACATGCTTAGATTGTTCCCAGTGAAGATCAAGTCATCAACATATAAGCACACAATCAAAATATCTCCACTTTGCGCTTTAATATAGAGTGCATGCTCATATGGATACTTGATGAAGTTCTTGTCTCGAAAGTACTTGTCGATTCGAACATTCCAAGCTCTTGGTGCTTGCTTGAGTCCGTACAACGCCTTTTTCAACTTGAGGACTTTTTCTTCTTGCCCTTTTACTTCATATCCTTGTGGTTGCTCGATATAAACTTTTTCTTCGAGAAAACCATTCAAGAAGGCCGACTTCACATCCATTTGATAGATCTTCCATTCATTCTAGGCTGCCAAAGAAATGATCAGTCTAATAGTTTCAAGATGAGCAACGGGGGCAAATACCTCATCATAGTCAATTCCTTGTCTTTGACTATAGCCTTTTGCCACCAGTCTTGCTTTGTATCTCTCCACGTCTCCTTTTGCATTCTTATTCGCCTTGTACACCCATCTTACTCCAATTGCTTTGTGTCCTCGTGGAAGTGTAGTAAGTTCCCACGTATCATTCTTCGTGATTGACTTTATTTCTTCATCCATGGCGTCTCTCCACTTTACATTTTCAACAGCTTCTTGATATCTTAGAGGCTCGCAATCACCAAAAAGACAAAAGAGGTTAATGTCATTTTGGTTTTTGGTTACCTCATAAAGCTCTTCAATGCTCCTTAATCGTGGTGTCCTCTCACTTGAACTTGTTTCATCCAACCTTGGCGTTGGTGAGGCAGGTGGTGTAATATGTTCATCTATCATTGGTTGTTCCATTTCATCATCTTCTTCTTCAAAATAAGGAAGAAAATCATACCTGTCTTCTTGAACACTCCAACCCCAACAATCTTCTTCTTCTAACTCCACGTCACGACTTATGACAATCTTTCCGCTATTTGGATTATAGAGCTTGTACCCTTTGGAGCTTGAGTTGTAACCTACGAATACATACTTCTCACTTTTATCATCGAGCTTTGTTCTCCTTTCGTCTGGAACGTGGGTATATGCAATGCTTCCAAACACTTTGAGGTGAGAGATACCTGGCTTCCTTCCACTCCATGCTTCTTGTGGTGTCTTCTCATGCACACTTCTTGTTGGAGAACGGTTTGTCAAGTAAACTGCACATGCCACTGCTTCGGCCCAAAACTCTTTCGGCATCTTCTTACTCTTAAGCATGCTTCGCACCATATTAAGTATGGTCCGGTTCTTTCTCTCCACTACTCCATTTTGTTGTGGCGATCTTGGCACTGTTAGTAAGCGGCGGATTCCATGCTCTTCACAATATTTGTTGAACTAATTTGATGTAAACTCTCCTCCTCTGTTAGATCTCATGGCCTTAATAGAAAGACTATTTTCTTTCTCCACAAGGGCTTTAAACTTCTTAAAGTTTTCAAACACTTTGACTTCTCCTTCAAGAAATAAACCCATGTTTTTCTAGAATAATCATCAATAAATAGGAGAAAGTATTTATTCTTACCAAAAGAGTTTGGATTGATTGGTCCACAGACATCAGTGTGTATGAGCTCTAGTGGTTTTGTCGCTCTTGATGTTGATTCCTTTGGAAAGCTTTTTCGGAATTGCTTCCCAATTAGACATCCTTCACATAGTTGGTCTGGGTGGTTTATACTAGGCAAGCCTCTCACCATCTCCTTCTTTGACAAACATTCTAGACTACCGAAGTTGAGGTGTCCAAATCGTAGATGCCATAGCCACGAAGAGTCGGTATAGCAGGCCTTGAGACACTTTGCCACATCATTTTGAATGTTCAAGAGGAACATTCTATTCTTTGACATAGGTACCTTAGCGATCAATTTATGCTCATAATCTTTTAAGAAAAGACTATGTTCTTTCAAGTGGATGTCATATCCTTTCTCCAATAATTGTCCCAAGCTCAAAATATTATTTTTCATGTTAGGAACATAGTAGACGTTGGATATGAATTGATGACTCCCATTCTTTAAGCGTATGAGAAATTTACCTTTGCCTTTGACCGGTATCTTTGAGTCATCTCCAAATGAGACATTTCCAATTGTCGCTTCATTGATCTTTATGAACATGCTTCGATCGCCGCACATGTGGTTGCTTGCACCGGTGTCGAGGTACCACTTGTTTCTTTTCTCTTCAAATTGGTTTTGGCACGCGAGCAGCAAAGTTTCTTCTTCTCCACCTTTTTCTTCTACAAAGTTAGCTTTCTCCACAACGTTCTTTGAGAATCTACACTCAGATGCATAATGACCGATTTTGTTGCAATTGAAGCACTTGATTTGTAACTTGTTGCACCTTGACCATGAATTTCCATTTCCACGACCTCTTGTTGCTTGTGGATTCCAACTTCTTTCTCCATTGTTGAAGTTGTTGGAGTAGTTGTTGTAACTTCCTCTTCTTTCTCCTTCATGTCCTCGTCCACGTCCACGTCCACGGTCTTGACCACGACCTCATCCTCTTTGACTCTTATAACTCACATAATTTGCTTCCTTTGCATTGAGTTGTAGTAGTTGTTCCATAGTCTCCTTTTGTTTAGTGTTTCTTTTTTGTTTTTCTTCGTATGCTTGTAAGGAACCCATAAGTTGCTCAATAGTCATGGTGTTTAAATCCTTGTTTTCTTCAATGTTGGTAACAATGAAGTCAAAACTTGGATTTAAAGTGCGAAGTATTTTTTCCATGACTTTCACCTCATCAACATCTTCACCATTTCTTTTAAGTTGATTGACTACGGACAATACTCGAGAAAAATAATCAGAAATTGACTCAGACTCTTCCATAAATAAACGTTCAAACTCACCTCTAAGAGTTTGAAGACGAATCTTTTTCACCTGCTCCACTCCTTTGTTGCAAGTTTGAAGCTTGTCCCATGCTTCTTTGGTCGTCGTTGCATTGGAGATCTTCTCAAATGTATCTTCATCCACCGATTGATAAATGAGGAAGAGAGCTTTCTTGTCTCTCTTTCTTGACTTCTTTAATGTCTCCTTTACACCTTGGCTTAAGTAGGATTCATCTTGCTCCTTGAAGTCTTTCTCAACAATATCCCACACATCTTGAGCTCCTAGTAGCGCCTTCATCTTGATACTCCAATTGTCATAGTTGTTCTTTGTGAGTATCGGTATTTGAAAAGGGAAACCTCCATTCGCCATCTTTTGAGGACCTTCAAGCTCTGATGCCACTTTGTTGGAAATAAGACCTTTTGTGTTTAGGAAAAGTGTGTGGGAATATTAGAGGCTTAAAGAGAAATTTGATACGTAGAAGAATTATTTATGGAAGAGAGAACTTTGTATTTTTCTTGATGCAAAAGTGTAGAATTACATCTCTATTTATAGTACTCTAAGGAGAACTCTAGACACACTAATTCTAGAGAATTCTCAACTCTAGGAATTCCAAGAGCATTCTAGAGAATATTACAACCCTAAGAAATATCTAGACACTCCAAACATTACAAGAGTTTTCTAGAAACATTAATTAAAATTACCTAAGTCCAAAATAACTAAGCCCAAAAATCCAAATAATATGTTTAGGCCCAAATCAAGTTTAATCTTTCAACACAATCACCATTCAACATTCAATTTTCATTATACTCAACATTTAAGAATCATCAAATTCAAGTATATTCTGAGCAACAATCAATATTGAACCGTAAATCCCAATTGCAATTCTGAATTCGAAATCACTTCTTTACAGAAATAACTAAAACCAACTTCGAATCGAAACGTAACTTAAGGCACACTTCTGAACTAAGTTTAATTCAAAACCAATCGAAGCGTGCATGATTGTTACGGTTGTCTCGTTGCTGTCATCACTCTAGAGAGATGAGCAAACTTGAAAAAAGCCACTGGAAGAATCAATTTTAAATTCACGTTCGTTTTCCTTACATCCTGCGTTTTTCACGATTACTGCTACTGCATATCGTTGCTGCTTACACCGCCTGTGGGTGCGTAGTAAATCTCTTCTAAGAAACCGTGAGTTTTGAAGAAGCACGTTTTGAAATCACTTACCGAAATTAGGGGTGGACATCCGTTCGGATTTGGTTGAAAATTACAAATCTATTCATAACTACGGTTGATAAATTTATATCCGTTTGCGACTGTTTAGGACTACGGATTCATCCGATGGCGAATTTGTCGGTTTCACGGGTGCACAGTTGGTTTTTGCTAGTTTTTTATACATTTCAAATCTCAAATTTTTATTCATAAAAACATATATGTTTAACTTGCAAAACTAAGTAAATGTACAAGTGTGACTAAAGATGAAAAAAAAAATCATAAATATACTCTCGAATGATAGATCTGATAGATCTATCCTTTGAAGGTATTGATGCATGTATTTCCAAAACGAATTTCACTGTAAATTTTATTCTGTCATGCATTCATCCATGTATGCACTTTCTTCTCCCTTGCATTGCATCGATAAAAGAAAAGCATATGGTGATGGTGATGAGAAATAAATGAGAGATTGATAGAGACATTAATGAAATAAGTGAATAGAATATGAATATATGTGAGTTTGAGAAAAAAGATAGAGAAAATGGAAGATAAAAATGAAGATGGTGAACGAGTGAACATGTGTGAGATATTGGATCGAACTCTAGTATGGTCGAAGTCTGTTCGCGAGTAATGCGTGTTGTAGTCGAAGTTTGTTCTAACATGTATTAGTCAATATTGCTAGGGTTGTTAGCATGTTGAATTGGGCCTTGCTTGTAAGCCCAATTGTTTAAGTTAGCTTGTACCCTAAGTTAGCTTGTAATGGGTAATTGTTAAAAAGCCCATTAGGTTAGTGTATTATTTTATTATAAATAGGATGCTAGTTTCTCAATCTTGGAATAAGGAAAAATAAGAAGATAAAATCCTAATTTCAAGGGAGAGGGGTTATTTTGTTATTCTTATATACTTGTAATCTTGTTCTAAGAGAAAGGAAAGAATAGCAGTTTAATAACCAATCCTTGTTGTTCCTTGTTGCTTTCTTCTTTATTAACCCTAACCCTTGTGTGTTTCTTGATCATTAAGAAACCGTGTATACTTTGTTTAACGGTATCCTATTCACAACAACTTGGTGCGGTGAGCATGGAGAAGATGCCTTCAACAAAGTATGAGATTGAAAAGTTCACTGGAGTGAACGACTTCGGTCTGTGGCGCTTGAAGATGAAAGCCCTATTGGTTCAGCAGGGTTGTTTGGAAGCGTTGAAGGGTGAGGCAGCCATGGATGCTGCGTTAACGGTAAAATAAAAGACGGGCATGATCGAGAAAGCCCACAGCGCAATATTGTTGAGCCTTGGTGATAAGGTTCTTCAACAGGTATCAAAGGAGACTACAGCATCGGGATTATGGGTGAAACATGAAAGTTTGTACATGACCAAATCTCTGGTGAATCGACTATACCTGAAGCAAGCTTTATATTCATTCAAGATGAGTGAAGACAAAGTGTTGGCTGAGCAGTTGGATATGTTCAACAAGCTGATTCTTGATCTTGAAAATATTGATGTGAAGATCGATGATGAAGATCAAGCACTGTTGCTGTCATGTGCTTTGCCCAGAACACATGCTCACTTCAAAGAAACTCTCTTGTATGGAAGGGAGTCCCTGACCTTTGAAGAAGTTCAATCAGCCTTGTATTCTAAGGACTTGAACAAACGGAAGGAGCATAAACCTTCGACGGTGGGCGAAGGTTTGGCCGTTAAGGGGAAATTCTTGCGAAAGGATGGTAAGTTCGACAAGAAGAAAGGTAAAAGTCAACAGAAGTCTTATAGTGGTGAAACATCTAGTATTCGATGTTATCACTGTAAGAAGGAGGGTCACATAAGAAAGGTGTGCCCTGGACGCCTGAAAGATCATGGAGGTAATGGCAATGCAGCCATTGTTCAAGATGACTTCGACTCATTTGATGTTCTTGTGGTTTCAAGTGGCGACTCAAGGAAAGAGTGGATTATGGATTCAGGTTGCACTTGGCACATGAATCCAAACAGAGAATTGTTCGAGGAGCTATGTGATCAAGATGGTGGATCTGTGCTGTTAGGAAACAACAAATCTTGCAAAATTGCAGGTATTGGATCTGTGAGATTCAAGCTTCATGATGAGTCAATAAGGTTATTGACTGAAGTCAGGTACGTACCTGACTTGAAGAGAAATTTGATTTCTCTTGGTGAATTCGACAGAAAAGGATATGGTTTTCAAGGAGAGAAAAGTATCCTAAGAGTCATGAAAGGGTCGAAGGAAGTCTTGAGAGGCGTGAAGAAACAAGGCTTGTATACCCTTGAGGCTGAGGTTGTAAGTGGTTCGACAAATGTTGCATCTACGAAATCTATGTCGAAGACAGAATTATGGCACATGAGATTGGGCCATGTCAGCGAAAGAGGCCTGGTCGAATTGGGGAAGCAGAACCTGCTAGGAGGTGACAAAGTCGAAAAGTTGGAATTTTGTGAATCTTGTGTATTTGGTAAATCCTGTAGGGCGAAGTTTGACAAAGGCAAACAAAGAACACATGGATCCCTGAATTACATTCATGCTGATCTTTGGGGGCCTGCAAGGAATCCTTCACACTCAGGTGCAAGGTATTTTCTATCCATCTTTGATGACTATTCCAGAAAGCTATGGGTATTCATTCAGAAGACGAAGGATGAAACTTTTGAGAATTTCAAAAGTTGGAAGATTCTAGTCGAAACTCAGACTGGCAAAAAGGTTAAGAGGTTGAGAACCGACAATGGCCTTGAATTCTGCAACGAAGCTTTCGACAGTTACTGTGTTGGGTCTGGGATTGCAAGGCATAAGACTGTAGCAGGTACTCCTCAACAAAATGGCTTAGCTGAGAGATTCAATCGAACAATCCTTGAAAGGGTTAGATGCATGTTGGTTAGTGCTGGATTGAAGAAGGTGTTTTGGGCGGAAGTTGTTTTGGCAGCAGCTTACCTGATAAATAGATGTCCCTCGACTGCCTTGGGAATGAAGACACCTGAAGAAGTTTGGTCGGGACATCCACCTAGTCTCGACAAACTGAGAGTATTTGGCTGTGTGGCCTATGCTCATATTAGGCAAGACAAGGTCGAACCTAGAGCTCTGAAGTGCATGTTCATGGGATACCCTGAAGGAGTTAAAGCTTATAGGCTATGGTGCCTAGAGCCAGGTCACAGAAGGTGTATCACCAGCCGAGATGTAGTTTTCAATGAAGCAGATATGGCTTTTAAGAAAACTGATGATGCTGACGAAGAGCTGGAACAGGGAGAGATTCCTGTTGAGGTGGAGCATGTTGATGCTGAATTGCTTACCCCAGATGAAGTTGAAGAAGACGCAGAAGATGATGTCGAAGATGAGGAGATTGATAATGACTACCTGCTAGCAAGAGACAGGTCGAGGAGAGTCATCAAGCCACCTTAGAGACTTGGGTATGCAGATCTTATAGCTTATGCCTTAATCTCTGCTAGTGAGGTTCTAGATGAAGAACCTAGAGACTATAAGGAAGTTATGAGGAGTCGAAAGAAGACTGAATGGCTGAAGGCTATGGATGATGAGATGAAATCTCTTCATGATAACAACACCTGGGAACTGATCAAGAAACCTGCTGGAGCCAGGTTAGTCAGCTGTAAATGGATTTTCAAAGTTAAGGAAGGAATCGAAGGAGTGACGTCGAAGAGATACAAGGCAAGATTGGTTGCTAGGGGGTTCACTCAGAAAGAAGGTATCGACTTCAATGATGAGTTCTCTCCTGTTGTGAAGCACAGATCCATTCGAATGTTGCTTGCCATGGTGGCCCAATTAGACCTTGAACTGGAATAGATGGATGTGAAGACTGCGTTCTTGTATGGTAATCTAGATGAAACAATCCTGATGAGGCAACCTGAAGGGTATGTCGAAAGGGGGAAGGAAGATTATGTGTGCAAACTGAATAGATCTTTATATGGACTGAAACAATCTCCTCGGCAGTGGAATAGGAGATTCGACAAGTTCATGGCACACATAAGTTTCATCAGAAGCCAGTTCGACCACTGTGTTTACTTCAGATTTCGACCGGATAATTCATTTGTTATTTTGTTGCTCTATGTGGATGATATTCTAATAGCAAGCAACAATGTCGAAGAGGTAATGAGGGTGAAGGTTGAACTCAATAAAGAGTTCGAAATGAAGGATCTGGGAGCTGCGTCCAGGATTCTTGGGATTGACATCCGGAGAGATAAAAGCATTTGAAATTATGCTTATCTCAAGAGGCATACCTACAGAAGGTTCTCGAAAAGTTTGGTATGTCGAATTCAAAGCCTGTTGTGACTCCGACAAACCCTCAATTCAAGCTGAGTATAGATCAGTGTCCCAGCACTGATGTTGAAAGAACTTATATGAATAGCACTCCATATGCTAACATAGTAGGTTCTTTGATGTATGCTATGGTCTGTACTAGACCTGACATAGCATATGCAGTAAGTCTTGTAAGCAGGTACATGGAGAATCCTGGAAAGGCTCACTGGCAAGCATTGAAGTGGATTTTAAGGTACATAAATGGGTCTCTGAATAGAGTCCTAATTTATGGTGGAGCCTTGGGTGAAGATAGTAAAGCAGCAATCGATGGATATGTCGACTTTGATTATGCAGGTTGTATGGATTCCAGAAAATCTATCTCTGGATATGTGTTCACTATGTTTGGGACAGAAATCATTTGGAAAGCAACACTTCAGAAGGTCGTTGCCCTATCAACCACTGAAGCGGAGTATATTGCCCTAACTGAAGATGTGAAGGAAGCATTGTGGCTTGAAGGTTTTGCAAAGGAGCTAAAACTTCAAGGTCGAGTTATCACTGTTAAATGTGATAGTTAAAGTGCAATACACCTGTCGAAGAATTCAGCCTATCATGAGCGAACCAAGCACATTGATGTGAGGCTGCATTTCATCAGAGGGGTAATCGAGCGTGGAGAAGTCCAAGTGCTGAAAGTTTCGACAGATCATAATGCTGCTGATATGATCACCAAGACATTGCCCAGTTGCAAGTTTTTCCACTGTATGCAGTTAATAAAGCTGCATGAAGAAAGCTAGTTTCTTGATGTGATAGAGTTAGATCCAAGGTGGAGATTTGTGAGATATTGGATCGAACTCTAGTATGGTCGAAGTCTGTTCGCGAGTAATGCGTGTTGTAGTCGAAGTTTGTTCTAACATGCATTAGTCAATATTGTTAGGGTTGTTAGCATGTTGAATTGGGCCTTGCTTGTAAGCCCAATTATTTAAGTTAGCTTGTACCCTAAGTTAGCTTGTAATGGGTAATTGTTAAAAAGCCCATTAGGTTAGTGTGCTATTTTATTATAAATAGGATGCTAGTTTCTCAATCTTGGAATAAGGAAAAATAGGAAGATAAAATCCTAATTTCAAGGGAGAGAGGTTATTTTATTATTCTTGTATACTTGTAATCTTGTTCTAAGAGAAAGGAAAGAATATCAGTTTAATAACCAATCCTTGTTGTTCCTTGTTGCTTTCTTCTTTATTAACCCTAACCCTTGTGTGTTTCTTGATCATTAAGAAACCGTGTATACTTTGTTTAACGGTATCCTATTCACAACAACATGGTTACTAATACTGAAAATGAAAACGGCTAGAGTTGTGATGTTGTATGAATTAAGCGTTGTTGTTGTTGTTCTTGAACATTGTTGAATTCTGAACTGTGAAGAATAATGTGTTCTTGAGAGTGTAGTTGAGCAGTGAGATATTGAGAGAAAAACTGAATTTGAATTGGTTCAGAGGATGAATTTTGAAGGAGTGAGTGAGATGAGAATGTGAGAGGTTGAGATAATCTTTGGAGAGTTTTATGGTGAAGAAGATTGAACTATTGAAAAAAGGATTGGAGAGAGCCGAATTAGAGTGACGAAGATGGATGAATTATGTGAAACTGAATGGTCCAATCAATTGGTGATGAATGACTTGAATTTATAGCATTATTTTTGTAACTGAATCAGTTAGGGGTGAGGGTTAGGTTTGAAAGTTCATGGAGAGTTAGTTAGGGATGAGCAAAGTTAGTTATGTTGTTAGATTTGTTGTGGAATTCTGTTAGGAAACTGATGATGGAATTCTGTTGCGACTGCTTAAGCTAGTAACTGTCAAAAACTGAAAATCCTTATTACGGTTAGTTATGGACTTGGTTCAGGTTAGTTACCATTTGGTGGTTAAATTGTTATTGGACTTGGCTGGAACTTTAAATTGTTGCATTGAGTTAGATGTTGTTAAATGTTAAAATGCAATTAACGAAATCAGTTGGAAAATTGAATGTAGTTTAGTTAATCATATGCTAGATTCGGTTGGAATTGGTTATTAGTTATATTGAACATCTGGTATATCTTGCAGCTATGCTTTGTGTCGCGAAAAAATGTGGTTAGCTGAGATAAAATTGAAAAAAAGTGAAAGGGTATGGAGTATGGGTGCAGGCTAAAAAGTATAAGTGCGGGGGTATGGCGTATGTGACACGGTAAAAAGTGAAAAAAAAAATAAAAATATATATAGGGATAAAATAAGTATTTTTTTAAAATTGTAGGGGTATGAGTATAAGTGCAGTGATATAGGGTAAAATCTTCTTCTAATCATTTAAACCGACCCAAACAAATTCAAGTAAAACTGATTGGATAACCCGCATAACTCATTGACCCGTTTAAAACCACCCGCTTGCTATTATTTGAAATGGATTTCTCGGTTTCGGGTCGGATGAGACCCGTTTATCCACCTCTAATCGAAACCGTGTTTCTAAGCTTCGCTCTTCCGTACGTGATGTGGCTTTTCTTTCCCACTGGCGTGTGTCTGCACTTTCCTGACCAGGGTTCATTTTCTTTACTTTCTTAAATTATTATTATGTTTTCTCATACTACTATATACATTTGATGCGTGTAGTTATAGTCAGTAGTTTAAAGAATATATTAGTGGGTAGAAAAAGAAATACAACAGGTTAGCTTAGTTTATACAATACAGTAGTTACATAGTTAGGAAAATATATATCATTAGTAGCTTTTTGTAAACATTCAGTAGTTACTTAGTTAAAGAGATATTTACTTTAACTTTAGTTATATACGCTGATGCAGTAATTTTAGTTAAAAATATGCGGCAAAACTATTCTTTTAGTCTTTTAAGTTATTTTAAAATATTAAATTAATTTTTTAAGTTTTGTTTTAACACTTTAATTTTTTTTTAAAAATCTCTGTTACAATAAATTGAAAACTCCTATATCATTTGAATTGGTTTTTCGCGCTGATCACGAATATGCAATCAAATTTATCAAACAAGTTACGGTTCATGGGAATCAGGTAAAAATGAACGAAATACATAATGAAAAATCAACGATCCGATCAAAATAAACAATCAAACGCGAAATTAATTACATATTCGTTATCAGCGCGAAAAACCAATAAAAATGGTATATGAGTCTGTAATTTTGGAACGAAGTGCATGAAGGGTTTTTTGGAACACACGTCAGTGGCCACACTATGGTTAAGAAGATCTTGAGGGCCGGATACTATTGGATGACAATGGAAACAGACTGTTATCGTCATGTCGAGACGTGTCACAAGTGCCAGATTTACGCGGACAAAGTTCATGCGTCATCGCTTCCTTTGAATGTGTTGACTTCGCCTTGGCCTTTCGCCATGTGGGGCATATATGTAATCGGACGCATCGAGCCAACCACCTCCAACGGACACCGTTTCATCCTAGTGGCCATTGACTACTTCACCAAATGGATGGAAGTTGTATCTTATGCCAATGTCACGAAACATGTATGCCAATGTCACGAAACAGGTAGTGACTCGCTTCATCAAGAAAGAAATCATTTGCCGATATGGGGTTCCGAATAAGATCATTACCGATAACGGTTCGAACCTCAACAATAAAATGATGAAAGAGTTGTGTGAAATCTTCAAGATTGAGCACCATAACTCGACGCTATATCGCCCAAAAATGAACGGAGTTGTGGAGGCGGCGAATAACAACATCAAGAAGATTGTCCAGAAGATGGTGAAAACCTATAAAGACTGGCACGAGATGTTGTCATTTTCCCTACATGGCTACCGCACTTCAGTATGCACTTCCACTGAGGCAACCCCATTTTCTCTCGTGTATGGCATGGAAACAGTGTTTCCTATTGAAGTAAAGATTCCTTCCCTAAGGATTTTAGCAGACATCAAGCTAGAAAAAGCTGAGTGGATACAAGCAAGACTCGGCCAACTTAATCTCATCGACGAGAAGCGCATGACGGCCATCTGCCATGGTCAACTATACCAGAAGCGGTTGAAGAGGGTCTTTGACAAGAAAGTTTGCCCACGACACATCAAAGCAGGAGATTTGGTCTTGAGGAAGATTCAGCCAACTCACATTGACCCAAGGGGCAAATGGACACCGAACTATGAGGGTCTATACGTAGTGAAAAAGGTTTTCTCCGGAGGAGCCTTGATTCTCTCGACCATGGACGGAGATGATCTTTCATCCCCTGTGAGTTCAGATGCAGTTAAAAATTATTATGCCTAAAATATAGACCCAGTGGACCAAAAAGAAAATCTACGCAAAAATGGGCGTCCTGGTGGACCATGTAAAAAGAAAAGGTCTAGGAAAAAATTAGGGACTAAAATAAAAAATATCCCGGTAGGTTGAAAATCTGAAAGGGTGACCTAGGCAAAAGTTAGGGATTCAAAAGGCTAAACTGCATCTTGACAAGACATGTGAGCTTTCCTCCATAATCACTGAGTTCTGACTAGGAGAGATCAATTCAATCATTGCGCTCAGAAGCAAGGCATAAAGGGTCTTCAGAGATATATGAGTCATGGCAGAATTGAAACTTGACAGAAACTGATTTCAACATTGCCGTTGTATTTTCATTTCTCTTTCAAAGCAATTACCTCTTTTAGGAATTGCCTCCTTTTGTAATTTTCCCGTTTATGGGTCTTCATCAATAAAATTACTTTCATCAAAAAGTTTCTATTCTTTTTCCTTATTATATGTTTGCAAGATTTGTTTTATTGGTGATAAGTATTGCACATAATAGCACTGTGATGGAAAGAAATTAAGGGATTACTTACTCTTTTAGGGTAAATGAAGGGTGATCACGACTCCGAGAAACAGGCAAGAACACCATTTGAAATCTCGAAGTGACCCGGCCGAAACAAATCATCTAGCCCAGAAGAAACTGGCATTAAATCGTGAGTCTTAGCATCTCCAAAACTGGATTGCATCATGAAGAATTGATGTCGGGAAGTTGAGCTTGTTCCCTGTCCAGTGCAAATCCCAATCACATCTGGCACCTTTTTGTTTTGAAGCCACTTCTGGTTGATATCTCTTTGAAAAATCGTCTCTTACTGGTACCTTTTACCTTGCATATCTTCGCTTCCCACCAAGCCCTACCGCGCTTGGCATGATCATCACTTTAGACTCTCTCGTATCCCCAGCATTTAGCATATATCTTGTATCATATGCATACCCTAAACCATAGCATACTTCCCCATTGTCGCTACTGCGAAAATCGGCGCCGGCTGAACAGAAGAGTCGCCACCGTGCGTTATTCATCCCAAAGAAGGGAAAGGAAACGCTCAGAGTAAACCTCACGCAAAGATGGGAAAGGAATGGTCGTCACAACCAAATCCTAGATTCGGGAGTCGGTTACGCAAGGGGAAGGTATTAGCACCCCTCACGTCCGTCGTACTCGACGGGATCCACGCTTGTTTTCTGGTATGGATTGTTATTCTATCTATTCTACAGGTCTGGGGTTAAAAGAAAATAAAATGACTCGGCAAAGTATCGCACTTTATGCCTACGTATTCCCGTATGGAACGAGAAATCAGAGCCAACGTAGTTCGCCTACCTTTAGGAAAGGAGGGGAAGGTTGCTCGCTAGGATATCGCATCCTATGCCTACGTACTTTCATACAGCATGAAAGATCAGAGCAAACGTAGTTCGGGCTATGTACGACACCAGTCTGTCTTGATTGTTTTTTTTTTATCCTTCTGAAAAATGTTTTCTCCTGATTACGCGTCCAAGCGGACAAAAATGACTCTTTGATTGGTTTACAGTCTTTTATGCAAGAACTGTCATTTATTGATGTTTGACCTTTTATTGTATTTTTGGTTGTTTTGAGATAGGAGAGAAACAGCAACTCTAAACCTATGGTTGAAAAGGGAATCAAAATCTACCCTAATGTTGGCATGCATGGATGAGAACCTAATGTCTGTCATATTTCTCTCTTGCGCAGATAGAAACAGAGATCCTAGGGGATAGACGGAAAAGAAACAGCAAATATACAGTAAAGCAGTAAAATGCATGAATGCAGCAGTACAAGCGAGGCAAGGGAGTCCCACTCAACCTCGAACCTAGAAAACAATGAGCAAAGTGAAACAGCTTCACCTCAACCTCAAGGGGAGAATTAACAAACAATACAGTCAAGAAACTCAAACAATACATCAACAGCTCTAAACAGCACCAACAGCTCTAAACAGCAAACTCTGACAGCACAAGCTCCTTCTTCTATCAGTCTTCAAGGCAATGAACTTTATCCTCAATCTTCAAGGGCTTCTTCAAAGCAAGCTCTCCAACAGAGAAATGATGACAAGAGGATTTGAAATGTTAAACAGTCTGTTGATCACCAAAGGTGGCCTACAGAAAGTTAACATAATACAGATTGTTTCTCTCAAAGTTCTATCTCCTAGATATAGTCACTAATCCTTCCAAAGGAGGCATGTGAGTATTAAGGAGAGACTTTTAATCATTGAGAAGAATGGAGGCAAAAGAAACCATCCATGTTTATGAAGAAAATTTCTATTCTAAGGCTCTACCTATACCCTATGTCCTATGGTCTTCAAACAACTCCAAGCAAGCCAAGCAATCTTCATCAAGCTTTCATTTTGATCTTCAACTTTGTCTTCATTAGGCTCCACCATCATGCTCTTCAAACCAAGCCAACACCCCAAGAGAAATGCCCAAAAAGCCCACACAACAAAATAAACCCCAAAAATGGGCAAGCCAAACAAGCACACAATTGTAAAATATACTAAAAATAGTAATATAATATTTACAAGCCTAATATTAATTTTAAGGGAAATAATATATCTACCCTATATACCCCATAGGTCCCATACTCTAATTCAATCTAAAAACCCAAAAATAAAATGTTCAAGTGCACCTATGTTATGTATAAACCCTAATCTAACTATCTTAATATCAACTAATCAAAATTACCTAAAAATAATCCTAAAAATCATGGAATAAAATCCAGGGGTACCTAATATGTGTATCTAATTGCCCTAAAAATATTGGCCTAAAAAAAGTAAGGGGAACTACCTAAACAAAAATATACAAAATCATGTACAAACTATATTCAATAAAAAACAACTAAATGTAAAATATTCACAAAAAATAAAGAAAATACCTAAAATAATATTTTTATTTACTTACAATTTTCTTGAAACCATTATCAACATGTAGCAAAAACTCCCAGGTCAAAAAGATCATTTTCCAATTTTTTATGATTTTCTAAAGTTGTAAAGAAAAATGAATTAAAAAAAGAAAATACTTTGGTGCAGATAGCAAGAAATTATAAAGCAGCAAGCATTTGGGCCCAGATGGGGGGTGCGCGTATCAAAGCGCCCTAGGCCCATGTCCAACATCAAAACAATTCAGAAAATGATAAAGAAAATCAATAAATTCGTGGTGTGGATAGTAACCAGAAATAGTGTAATGCAAGGTTGGGCCACGAAAGGGGGTGCCAACATCAACAACCAACTTAAGCCCAATGCCTCTTGTTAAATGAAACGATGCGTTTCAGCATCAGCCAGCCTTCACAACTTGAAGCTCAATCTGGACCACACGATGATAAGTCAGTCAACACTTCTAACATGATCCAAAGGTCCAAAACCCTTCTTCCTCATTTGAATGAACATTGGAGCAAAAAACTCCATTGATGAACAAGCAAGAACACACTCTGATCCACATACGAACTCCATCAATCCTTGATCAAAAATCAAATTGTAAAGCCCTAACATGCTCTATTTTCTTCCCTGATTTTATCTATGGCCTTGAATTCAATTGATATGAACCCTAACCTCAAACACGGTCCTCACTCCAAAATTGATCAGAAAATCAATCATCACCAATCATCAAATTAAGTGTCCCAATCTCTTCCTTGTTTAACACTGATCATGTCTAACCATAAACCTAAGGCTGTAACTCCATATCCATCATGTTCTTGGTTGAAACAGAAATTAGGTCACTATATCAATCATCACCAAATGGCTTCAAATTCTCCAGAAAGATTCACCTAACCACATACTAACCTCCTAACCTAAAGATTCATGCCAATTCTAACTAAATCGAGCCATGGTTTGAAAGTTACTAACCTGATGAAATGATGAAAACAGATGGTGGAATCCTTCAATTCAACGCTTGTCCTTCTCCAGATTCCTTCAGTATGATCTTTTCTAGCTTCTGTATGCAACCAATCTCCTTGGAAGTGCTTGATTTTCTGAATCAGATTTCAAGTTGCAGGTGGAAAAGTGGGAGATCAAGAACACGATCCAAGCTTGAATTCTCTCAGATTTTGATTGATACACCCTCAGAAACACCAAAGGAACTGAATAGGATCAAAAGATTGGATTGATTGTGAAGAAATTGGAGAATTCGAAAGTGACTTGCAATGGAAGAAGATGAAGTTCAATCTCTGAGTTTGGCACCAAATGAATCCCAACCTTGATCTTGATCAACCCAAATGACTTTATAGATGATGTAGGAAGGATCTAGAAGTTGCTGGAATGATCCTATGAGAAATTGGATATCTCATGCTATGGTATTATCCTTTAATGAGTTCAAAAACCAGTTGGAGTTTGGACTGTTACAGCACATGAACAAGGCTTGAATTTCTCTCCAAATGAGAAATAGAAGGTGCTTGGATGGTTCCTTTCATTGTAATCCACTCCTAGCTTGGTTTGGCAAGTGTGACTTCTTATATAAGTAACCAATGATAAGTCCAATTTCTTGACCTCAAATTCAAAATCTAATGATGTCAATGATCTCAAAATGTATTTTCCCTTCAATTTGGTATATCACATGATGCATTTTAGCCTTGGATCAAAAAATCCCAAATTTGGTCACTTGAAAATGGACTTTTACCTTCCATATTTGGTCAATTTTATCATTTTGAGTTCCATGCATTTCCAAACTATCATGACATCTTACTTAGACTCAAAACATCATTTTGAGCAAGTTTTATGTTGAACATTTTTTCATTTGAAGTTTGCAAGTAGGAGTTTTAGGCATATGCTTGAAATGACCTATAATCTTACATTTCCCAAAATACCCCTGGCTTGTCAAGATCATAAGTAGAGTTCCACAAATCAGAATGAGGCATACCATACCTCTTTAGAAAGCTAAGATCATGAGGAAAAACGTTCATGTTTACCAAAAATTCATTTGAAAACTCCTTGTGGGGAAAAAGTTGCTTGGAAGTCAAGTAACTTTCACAGATAAATTTCAGTGTCCTCAGATGACCTGTAACTTGCAAGAACCATATCTTGAGTTCTATAATTCTCCTTGATGCCTTCCACCACTCAAATTAAAGGTCTTGAGATGATCTAAAAGTTTAATGTTGGCCAAAGATCCATTTGAGACTTGTATTTTAAATTATTTTGCTTGGAAGTTTGACCTAAATCAGGGGATTTTACACAGAAACCCTAATTTAGAAACTTCTCTTCTTCTTGATTTCTTTTGATTTCTCCTTGGCACAACACCAAATCTATATCCACATATCAAATGATGAATCCCACATCCTTCAAACAGTCCTTGATACCCTTCAATCAAGCATTTGACCTAGGGTTGACCCAGATGAAACCCTAGTTGACTGTCTTCAATTATAGCTCTGGTAACCACACCAATAACTTGTCTTACCTTCAAAATGACCCTCTAGGTCTTCCATGATGTCTACACACATTCCATGCCTCAGTTCATAGTCCACAATCTCTTTGATGATCTTCAAATACTCCTCAGATAGGCTATAAATCCACTGCTTGATATATTAACTTCTCAAAGCTTCACCTTCCTTCCTGGTGACTTGAATAAGCTTGAACTTGAATAAAAACCTTTTGGATATGCTTCTTGAGATGAAAATGGCACTTGATCCCTGGTTGGATGGCTGGCCCATGCTATGCTATGCAAATGAATGAACCATGTATATGATCTACTATGCAAATGATAAAGCTATTGAACATAAACCAGGTAAAACAAGTTGGTCAAATTTTAGGGTGCAACACCCATCTCTTGCATATCCTCGCTCCGGTTTTTTCATTTTCATTTCAATTTGTTATGGAATATCATTATCAATCAAGCATTAGCATATGCAGATCAAGGTCCAGGATCAACCCCAAATATTTCCAAGACCGTCTTCAGCCCAGTCAGGGGCATTTTCTTCAAGATCGTGAGCGTTCCCCACGGAGTTGTTTCAACCTTAGGGTTGATCAGTTTTCAGAATGATATTTAGCCTAGTCAGGGGAATCCTCCACAAGACCGTGGGCGTCCCCCACGAAGTTGTTCAACCTTTTGTTGGGCAAACTCGAAAGCGCCAAAGCAACCATCAGCCCAATCAGGGGCATCTTATGCAAAATCGTGGGCGTACCCCACGAAGTCGTTCAACCTTCTATTGGGCAAATTTAAGAGTTTTAATATAGCATTCATCCTAGCCAAGAGCATCTCCTTCGAAACCGTAAGTGTTCCTCACGAAGTTGTTCAACCTTTTGTTGACCATGATCAAGAGTTTTAAAGCAAAACTCAGCCCAGTCAGAGGCATCTTTTTCAAAGTTCATGGGAGTTCCTCATGAAAGTTATTTTAACCTTTTGTTGTCAAAGCTATGACCCCCAAACAAGTCAGTGGGCATTCCCCGTTAATTTGTTCTAAACCAATCTTCCTCTTGAGCTTCCCCCAGTGGGTTGTCTCCAGCAGACTTGACCTTTCGTCAAATGGCTTACTGTCATCCTTTCGTTGATAGCCAAACCTCATTGGGTCAACCTATCCTACATCCTTTTGGTGTTGTTTGCCTTCAAGATTGGGAAGTTACTGTCATCCTTTTGGTGGTAGTAACTCTTGAGTTCACCCTATCATCCTTTTGGTGGTGGGTCTGTCATCCTTTTGGTGCCAAATTGTGCGATTGTAGCTCAACCATCCTTTTGGTGGTAGTAGCCTACCCATGAGTTTGCTCTGTCATCCTTTTGGTGCCAGATGGTGCGAGTGTTTCCTACATCCTTTTGGTGTCGGGGTTGTGTATATTTCGCTCCATCATCCTTTTGGTGATGTGTCTGTCATCCTTTTAATGCCAGATGATACGAGTGTTCCCTACATCCTCTTGGTGTCAAGGCCCTGTGTGTATGTGTGTTCTCTGTCATCCTTTTGGTGTCAGATTACTTTTGTTATCATTCTTTTAGCGGTAACGACCTTTGCGAACTATCTACTATTTCACTTCCCAAACACTTTCTTTCTTTTTGGACAAATTCAGGGTCTTCTTCATATCTAATTGACTTCTACCTTGGAAGACTGAATGTCTAGCAATTCATCTTACTAGGTTTAAGCCAATTAGATAGGGGCATCTGTCGTACCTCAATTTTGTCTTACCGAGTGTATAATCTCCATTCGTACATCCACCCACTAACTGTTAATCATAAAACTAAACAAATGTGTTGATTTTGCCTATTGTCCATACTCAGGATACCACACGGTTGGGTTGAAGGAAATTGAGATTCATGTGTGGCTGTCAGGACAGAAGTGTGTATAGAATGGATTGAGAATCGTTTTGGTTTGACCTAATCTCATTCAGGCGAAAGGGATGGTTTCAAGAATCAAGGTCATGGTGCATTGATTTAAATGGTGTGTGACTGACGCCCCAACCAGGTTTTTTGTGTTATTTTAAGTCATTTGTATATGGATCAGGTTACCGGGTTGTGATAGGACAAGTACTTCATCAACGACTGTTTCATTTGAATTAGCGTTATGTGCGGTATACTGATGTTCATTTCTCAAGTCATCATACTTTGATTTTCAAGGAGTGTTCCATTCATTTGATCCATAGTGAAGAGATATGGCATCATAATTCAAGTGGAAAAATTTAGAGATAATTTCCTGTTGACTCAAAGCTTCAATCCATCCACAGTTCAAAATCGATTTATACTTGCGTTTAAGATCTTATTTCAAAGTAAGAATTCAAGGACAAAATTGGTTCATAAGACTTTTGGGGTCTTATTGAAATTTCAAATCAAGAAAAATCAAGTTTAAGGTTCTAAAATACATGAAGCTGCCACGAAGTCCACATTCATACAAAAATTCTCAAAAATTTACATTAGATCATAGCTAAATAAATTCAACCATCCCATTAATACAAAAAAATTCTACAAAAATAAAAGCTCACATTTTTTCTCAAAATCTACAATTAAGGTCCATACATTTTTACATAGTTACATTACATCAGGCCCATTACTTTAATTGTGCAAAAAAGGATTTACATCTGATATCAAACCAAAACCATTGTTATGTTGTTATAGGCCCATCGAAAACATGATACCAAATGCAAAGAAATAAAAACTGCACAACTTGTACAAGCCTGTTATCCCTCCTGCCACGCAAGGAAACCACACCATACCCAAAGCATCAACCAAAGACCTGCGCACTGTGACCTAAAAACAACCACACGCAACAATAAAATCGTACAAACCTCTCAACTTGTGATAATAAAGACAGTATACAAGCAACTTGCAGAAGTGGTCGCACAAAAAATCCAAGCCTTCAACTTCAGCCACGAGAACTGCTACCAACGTTGCACAGCCGTAGATTCTAATTTACCACCTTCAATTATTCTATAAATACCCTCTATCTTACCTATAAAAAGAGGAAAGCTCATAAAAAAAGGAGGAACCTTATTCTGCAAAAAAAAAAACAAAAAAACAACTCTGTCAAAACTCCACTCTCCCCGACCAATATCCTTTCCTTCAAGCCTTTATAAAACGGCCTTCAACCCACAACTTCAGGGAGATTTTTGAACCTTCAAATCGCTACCTCCTTCAACCCTAACCTTCTTCTTCTTCATTTCAAACCAACAACAATTAAACCACAAACCCAAACCTATCTCCAACCGCTCAAAAACCCAAACAACAAATTGATTCAAAACTCAGAAAGCAATAATAGAGATTAAGAAGATTGAGATGAAGCATAAGTAAATCGAGAACAAGAATCGAAACTATGCGCACCTTGAAAGGCGAAGGAGAGACAAACAAAACGATTCAAGGTTGGGGCTTCACGTTCCGTCTCATTTCCGTGATATATCTTGACCATTGTTGTTCTGATCCATGTCTTGCTAGTGTTTCTGTTATTTCATTTTTTAGCTTTGAATTACGCGAATGGCTTTGTTGACCTCTGATGAAGATTGGTTTCTACTCCATTAAGTTTGGTTTTTTATATATATAAGAAAAAAGGAAAATGAAAAGTTTGATTTGTTTTTTAAAAAAAAGAAGAGGAAATACGGTCCGATAGATAGAACTTCAATGCACCTGATCCGTGTCATTAGGTATTTAGACCCCTTTTTAAAACACGGGCCTTTGGTTTAGGATGATGGACCTTGAACCCAGAGGATTCCTAAGTTTTACCTTTTTGGCAAAACCCTATCGTGTTTATAGTCGGCACCCCCCCCCCCTTTTGGTTTGAATAATTTGTTTTAATAAGTTTTTAGGTTTTTGAATATATTCTAAAAAGGTTCCTTTTTAAAAAAAATGGTAATTATCATAATTTTAGCCATTTGTTCATTTTTCATGTTTATATTTTTTATTTGATTAATCACTTCTAATGTTGCTTCTAACTTCGATTTTTACTTTTCTCGAATTTTCGTTTTGCTTAAGATTTTCCTTTCTTTCCTTTTTTTTCCCGATTTTATTCACTCTATTCCTTTTTCGGTTGATGACGAGACCTCAAAAAATTTCTATTGATCAAATTATTGATAAATAGCGATTTTTCCGAGACCACCTTTTTTTTCTCTTCTCATTTTCTTCTTCATTTCGATTATATTTCATGTCTCGAATCGACGAAGTCTTTCGATTCACGAACGTTAGTTTTCGAGGTCGATAATCTTCATTATTTCAAATCTGTAGAAAATGATCATTTGGATCATTTTACTAAACTTTGGGATCGTGAGAGGTTACCTTCGATTAATTAACATAAGGTTTGTGATTAAGATGAGATTTAGCCTTACTTTCAATTTCATCTCAATTTTATTTTATTTTATCGGTCAATAAAGTCTTTACATTCGTAAATGTCGACTTATCGTAGTCGATAATCTTCATTATTTCAAATCTGTAGAAAATGATCATTTGGATCATTTTTCTATACTTTGGGATCGTGAGAGGTTACCTTCGATTAATCGACACGAGTTTATGATTAAGACGAGATCCCACTCTTTTTTTGTCCACGTGACATTAAATCAGAGAATGATCCTCAATATCATTTCTCTATCTTGTTTTCAGCACGAATATCGATTTACGTGACCTCCTATAGTCCGACTTTCATCATAAATCGAGCTACGATGGTTTAACGTTACATTTCGACCCATTTCATTCAATCAATCATTAATTCTTGATTTTATTTTTTGTTCAATATACAATTGCTTTACTTTTAAGTCAAGTATACCTTTGATTTAATTTCAGTCATTATTTCACTGTTTATATACTCTTGCTCGTATGATCATTGTTGATCCTCTTTTGCTTATTATCTTTCTCATTATATCATCATTGTTCATATTCATCCTGTCATATTATTCATGTATTGTTCATCTAACCCTTTTCTTGTTTATCCCATTCAAAATAGCAAAAACACGATAAAACTATTGAAACCCTAAAAATCCTAAATTGGAGAACTGTTGATTATTATCTTGGGTATTGAAGTTTAGACCTTGTATATAAGCCCTAGTTTGGTTACTTTGTCAGAGTTCTTGTTCTATGATTAGTTTAGGACACCTTGCTCACACACGGCTTCCTCTTGGACTACCTGACAATGAGACCATTTATTTCTTGCAATCCCCTGTACTTTATATGTATCCCTCTCCCGTTAAGGCCCCAAAACCATCCCAAAACATCGACGTCGAGCATAGAGGCCCCTGTCAACCAGACACTGCCCTCGCCGGGCAGAGCACTCCTCCCATCAGGCAGTACCTCCCTTCCGTCAGGCAGAACAATGTGTCCTCCCCATGTTCTCTACGTGCCCCTTCCGCGGGGTGATCGCTCCGCAAGTGCACGGAAATATCGAAGTAATATAAAAGATTGTCGAACCCACAGAGACCAATGTCAATCTACCGTTATCTATTATTACGGTGTAAAGCTAAGGCTATTGGAATTAGGAAAATTGAATGCGAATGAAATTAAATGCAAAAGAAATAAAGAAAATTGGTTTAGAGAAATGCGGTAAAGGATATCGGTATGCAAAGACTTAGTTATCTGGGATTCGACAGGTCACCGATGCTTCTTACTCTTTGCAAACATTGTTCAGAAGAAAATAGTGATCTGAAGACTCTCGTCTCACGATGGTTATTGACGCTAATCATAATTCTAAGGGCCAAACGTACGCTTTCGCTGTCCCATTCGGGGTTAAAACTACTTTTTGGAAATCTCTAGGTTCTAATCTATTTTAAAGTGCTTTCGCTGTTATTAAAACAAATGCCTAGTGTTTACTATCTGGTCTTGTCGCAGCTTTCGCTTGTTGGTTCGTACCTTAATTAATTTCCCACTTTCGTGGCAAAACTACTTTTAAATAAGTTCTCGCTTTCGCGACGAAGTTTATTCAGTAAATACATTTAAACACTACGGCCAGAAAGGTTGTTTGTAAAAAGGGAAGATGCCGGTTACTATCGAATCCTTTCCTACTAATTCGGTTACATACCGATAAAACTAACTTAGCCAGACATGATAATTAATGCGAACGGAAATAGACATAAACAACGGAATAATAAAGCGTGCATCATAACAGAAATAAAGTAGTAATTCAATTAATAAAAACCTGTAAATTGTACTGATCTCAAATCCTTGGGTAGTCCCCCACAATGTCGGCAGGATTCTACTTTGGCGAGAAATAAAAGGTACAGGAAGAAAATACAATATTCTGAACTGAAGGAAAATGGAAAGGAAAATAAAAGTAACGATAAATAACTTTGATGGAATTTTGGCAGAACTTCGGGATGAAGAATCCACACCTTTCTCTGTGAATCTCTTGTCTATTTATAGGAGATGTTTCTTATCTCAACTTCCTGAGATCATGCGTGAGATATGGAGAAAGTGGTAGTAACTTCCAATAGTGGGCAGTGAGTGGAGAAAGTGTAGGAAGGATTTAAGTTGAGATTGATCGTGAATTCTGATTCTGCGATTTTTTGTCTGCGTGACGGTCGTCATGAAATGTGACGGTCGTCACACGCATGACGGTCGTCATGGACCTGTGACGGTCGTCACAGCAGCAGAATCCGTATCTGCTGTTTTTCATCTATTTTTCATTCGTTTTTCATCTGTTTCTTCTCCTTTTCTTTCTTTAGTCCAAATTCTCCCCAATCTGCAAAACGAAGTAAATTAATCATATAATAGAACATAAATTAAGATAAATTAATAAAAGTCACAAATAAATGCATGTAAATCAAGCCAAATAAACAATATGATTTCGCGTTATCAAACATCCCCACACTTAAACCATTGCTTGTCCTCAAGCAATCGACCAACACAGTAAAAAGAAATAAGCATAGTTCGAAACAAAGTCACGACGAAACTCTAATCATACGTGGCTGCTAGGCTAATGTTAGATTGATAGGTACTAAATATTAATACCAAGGATATCATAACGACACAATTTCAAAAACTCCCTACTTATGCAAACCAATCGGAATCATGCCATTATAACTCAACCTATAACTCATGCTCTCTTTCACCCCATTTCATTGTAGTGCAATCACATTAAGCCCGTTATCCATACAAATTCATGGCAAGTAGACCTGTTAGTGACTACGATCTCATTATTATTTCATTTTTTTCTGCAAATATGCTTAAGCATCAATTGAACTTAAAGAGTTTGTACCGTTAGGCTAAGTGCTCGGGTGAGGAGCACCTAACTTAGAAGGAACATGTCTTTTTCTTCATAATTTTTTTTTCTTTTCTTTCTTAGTTTCTCATTTTAACCTAGAGATCATACACTTATTTGCATCGATTTCTTACTTAGTGTGTTTAGGATGGTGCTGACTGCTTAAATAAACTACTTAGGGATTACTACAAGAACCTGGAGTTTTAAGGTCTCGGCATAATGGGTACTCAAATTTATTTTGCATATTTAGGGGGTTAAGGTTGTCAGGACGATATCAATTTTATCAAAACTTTCCCAAGTTTTTCTAACATAGCCTAAACAGCCTATATACTTTCAGAGTACCATGTCATGAATCAAAAAGTTTTTGTTGGAGGTTGAAATTTTGAAATTTTGAAATTTTGGGGAAGTTTGAATAACAGGCGAAAACCACTCATAAAGACTCGACAGCACATGCAAAGATTTTGACATAGCGTTAAAAATAGATAAAAACAATAAATCAAACTAAAAGGCAATAAAATGAAAGCGATAGAGTTCCTCCCCCACACTTAAAGCAAACATTGTCCTCAATGTTTCAGTAAAAGGTGGAAAAGGAAAGATAGAACCTGTATGAATGCTACTGCTCTTGCTATCCTTGTCTTTGTTGATCACTTCTACTTCGGTGGCGGGCATTTTGAGATACTTTGTTTGTGTAATTCTCGAACCAGCTCATCATGTTGCTCGCGTCAAGAGGAAGTACTCATCATCAGTGTTCCCACCAGCAGCGACACTCGTAGGAATGTCCGTGGGCATAGCTCATCTTCTCAGATCGTCATCTAGAGAGTTTTCGCCTAGATATAGCTAAAGCGTAACAAGCGATACATTTCTTTATTTTCTGCCGATTTAAACAAACAAATTAAAATAAAGACCTTGTGGGTTGCCTCCCACACAGCGCTTTGTTTAGCGTCGATAGCTCGACGGCTAAGGAGTGCAAGTACTCATGGTGGTTCTTTCGAGAATGGTTCCTCGATCGAACTTTGAATAGTCTTCAGTTTCCATGGCCACTTGTCAAGCCATCTCTCATATCCCTCACCTTTTCGTTTCTTTCTTCTGTAGGGTGGTTTCTTGTTTTGAACGCGTGGTGGTGGTTCTGGATCTATTCTGCGTATCAGCTTTTCAAATTTGGGCTTTGTTATTTCATCCACCACCTCAAAAGTTAATCGTACCCTTTTAACAGTAATAATGACCCTAGTTTCACGGTCCTCGAATTTTCTTTTTCTATGAAGGGCCTTAGACAAAGGTGCATTGGTGTGTATATTTTTCAATACCTCCACATATGTTTTGGATTGGGAGTCTACCTTAACTTCTGCAAACCTTTGTGGGAAAGAAATAGGTTGGGTATAGGGAGGAGGAGCAACGATACGTGCTTCCTTCTCTACCTCTTCGACAACCTCCCTTTCGGTTGGTGTCGGCGGATTTTTCTCAATATGTATGCTTTTCTCACCAAAACTCTCCTCAGGCTCATCATCAATCTCCCTAGGATCTTCTATTTGTTCTTTATTAACGGTTGTTACAACATTCACATGTCCTTCTGGGAAGGGTCCTAGAGGTGTTTGTCTAAGCAGGGAGGTTTGAGTCTCCAAAGTCTCGCTGTGAGTTGCGAGGGAATCGACAATAACGTTCATCTGCCTAAGGTCTTCATTAATTTGGAGATGTTGTTTTCTAAAATCTTCGTTTTGGAGAGTTTGTGTTTCCACAAAGCGCTCCATCATAGATTCTATCCTAGAGTGAGTAGACGTCTCATTGAATTCTTCTAGTAGTAGTTCGAGGTTGGATGTATCAAAATCTTGCGTTTCCTCAAAACATTGGGAGTCGTCATCATAGAGGGAATTTGGGTGAGAGTGCATAGTATTGAAATCTTCTAATAATATTTCGAGGTCGGATTTAAGCGGAATTTGTGGTTCCTCGAAATATTGGGGGTGGTAGTTATAATATGGAGGGTGGTAATTATAAGGGAAATATGGGTTATACATAATGATTTAGATAAGAGTGCCTTAGTCTATACTATGCAACAACGGGATCACAATATTGACTGTTGGACCCCGGCAACGGCGCCAAAAACTTGATCGCTCCGCAAGTGCACGGAAATATCGAAGTAATATAAAAGATTGTCGAACCCACAGAGACCAATGTCAATCTACCGTTATCTATTATTACGGTGTAAAGCTAAGGCTATTGGAATTAGGAAAATTGAATGCGAATGAAATTAAATGCAAAAGAAATAAAGAAAATTGGTTTAGAGAAATGCGGTAAAGGATATCGGTATGCAAAGACTTAGTTATCTGGGATTCGACAGGTCACCGATGCTTCTTACTCTTTGCAAACATTGTTCAGAAGAAAATAGTGATCTGAAGACTCTCGTCTCACGATGGTTATTGACGCTAATCATAATTCTAAGGGCCAAACGTACGCTTTCGCTGTCCCATTCGGGGTTAAAACTACTTTTTGGAAATCTCTAGGTTCTAATCTATTTTAAAGTGCTTTCGTTGTTATTAAAACAAATGCCTAGTGTTTACTATCTGGTCTTGTCGCAGCTTTCGCTTGTTGGTTCGTACCTTAATTAATTTCCCACTTTCGTGGCAAAACTACTTTTAAATAAGTTCTCGCTTTCGCGACGAAGTTTATTCAGTAAATACATTTAAACACTACGGCCAGAAAGGTTGTTTATAAAAAGGGAAGATGCCGGTTACTATCGAATCCTTTCCTACTAATTCGGTTACATACCGATAAAACTAACTTAGCCAGACATGATAATTAATGCGAACGGAAATAGACATAAACAACGGAATAATAAAGCGTGCATCATAACAGAAATAAAGTAGTAATTCAATTAATAAAAACCTGTAAATTGTACTGATCTCAAATCCTTGGGTAGTCCCCCACAATGTCGGCAGGATTCTACTTTGGCGAGAAATAAAAGGTACAGGAAGAAAATACAATATTCTGAACTGAAGGAAAATGGAAAGGAAAATAAAAGTAACGATAAATAACTTTGATGGAATTTTGGCAGAACTTCGGGATGAAGAATCCACACCTTTCTCTGTGAATCTCTTGTCTATTTATAGGAGATGTTTCTTATCTCAACTTCCTGAGATCATGCGTGAGATATGGAGAAAGTGGTAGTAACTTCCAGTAGTGGGCAGTGAGTGGAGAAAGTGTAGGAAGGATTTAAGTTGAGATTGATCGTGAATTCTGATTCTGCGATTTTTTGTCTGCGTGACGGTCGTCATGAAATGTGACGGTCGTCACACGCATGACGGTCGTCATGGACCTGTGACGGTCGTCACAGCAGCAGAATCCGTATCTGCTGTTTTTCATCTATTTTTCATCCGTTTTTCATCTGTTTCTTCTCCTTTTCTTTCTTTAGTCCAAATTCTCCCCAATCTGCAAAACGAAGTAAATTAATCATATAATAGAACATAAATTAAGATAAATTAATAAAAGTCACAAATAAATGCATGTAAATCAAGCCAAATAAACAATATGATTTCGCGTTATCACGGGGACACGTCATAAGCCAACTACCCACCTCTGAAAGAGCTGGTCAGCCCACCTTCCAGAGATCACGAGACAGTTGATCTAGGGCGAAGACCACGTTTTGGTCTTCACCACGCCACGTAAGCCCTAGCAGTCACTTGGGTTGGGCCTGACCATCCAGCCCAACGCAAATAACCGTTGGCCCTGCGCTGGGGTCTCACTATAAATACCCTCTCTCACTAGAGGGTCAGGTATTCTCTTCCTAACCTCTCTTCTGTATTTGCTCCACTCTGGTCCATTTTCTTACTTTGGCATCGGAGTATCTTGCAGGTACACCCCCTCCTCTTTCATACCTCCGGTGAATAGGCAGCAGATCAACGACGCGTGGTGGGTCATTGACTTCTTTCTGATCAGGTCAGATCATAAACAAATGAATGCAAAAGTCATAGATAATATATTGCATTCAACATTTGATCTTCCTCGAGATCAATAAAACGAGGATCCCCAACATTTTCTCTTTTCCAAGATATCCAGAATTTGTTCTTCACTGACAATGATGACGATGAAGAACAACATTTTTACTTTAATATTTTGTGTAAACAATGTAGTTTGTAAACAAATTAATTTATTAATATTATATCTAAACAATGCAATGAAATTATTTATTAAAAAACTATTCAACCCCTCGGTTTTTAAATAAACTAAGAGGTTTGAGGCGTTGTTTGTGTAAATAATAAAAATGCAGTTGATAGGGGTTCGATCCCATGATCATATAACTTTACCTCTCGGCTTTTAATTAACTGAGGTGTTAAGTGACAACTTTTCATGCCACCGTTTGTTACGTCGGCTGGGTAGCCGAGATTACATCTCTTTCTTGTGTGATGTTATAAATATTATTTGTAGTAGTGTTGGACTTCTAAAATCATCTCCACCCATCTTCCTCATGACATAAAAATTTAGATGGTTGGTGTCTTTACTAATAACAACTCGAATGATATTCTTATTTAGGAACCTTCTATATTATGTATTTATTCTACCAAATCAGCTTATTCATTGTTAACTTTGGTGTCAAGTCCACCTCATATTCATACAATGACTTGGTCTTTATTTGGAACCTTAAGATACCTAAAAATTATCTTCATTTTTTTGGGATCATCATGCATGGGAAGTTACCTCCAACTATACACAATCACTCATCACATTTCAACAAATACCTCTTGTTATAGGTGTGGTGCATTGTAACACCCCCCTTTCTATACCCAAAAAAAAAAAACAATTAAATAATTTAGGCACTTGATAAAAGTTTCATCAGAGTTTTATTAATACATGATATAAAAGAGGTGTATCACATTATCATGAAATTAAACACATACAACATCTGCTCAAATAGATATGCAACAATGGCCAATTCACATTCTGAAGAACATAGTTCTAAAACCCACATCTCAATATTTAGAATAAAGCGGAAACATCTAAACATTGAATCAATACATTCATATAAACATATATACATCATTCAGTTAATTCATATGTACAAACATCCATCATCAGATACATACGCAGATGTATCACAAAAGAAATCAAAACAAATGTATCTCCGAAAAGAGCCAAAGGCTTCCTAACTACCCAGATGTTACATATTAGAGCCATCGACCAAAAATAATGAAGACCTGCTTCACAAAAAGGACCTCCAGCAATCCTACTCTGCAATGCCTCATAGAGCATTGTAAAACAGCAGAAGAGTGGGAAACAATATCATAACAGTCAATACATATAATTATATATCTATATACATACATGGGATTTACACAATTCAAATTCTCACCACATCTCATCACAATTCATCATATACATCACAATGCATATTCACACAATCAAGCATATCCATTAAATCATGCGTCTATACATACTCATCATTTTCCACATAAACATCTAGAATTATATTCAATTCACTCCATGCATCATATAAAGATGACCAATGCAACTCATAGAGACCGACTCACGACTCTATGCAGATGCAAATGCGGTACCGACTCAATTCAGCAGATTCTCCAAGGAATCAAGTATTCAGCAGATTCTCCAAGGAATCAAATATTCATCAGATTCTCCGAGGAATCGAATATTCAGCAGATTCTCCGAGGAATCAAATACTCTGCAGATTCTCCGAGGAATCAAATATTCAGCAGATTCTCCAAGGAATCAACATGTTAGAATGCACATCATGATGCCTTTTATGCAAAATGACTCACAACATTTCTCTACATGCATACATATTCGCAAATATATCACTATGCATATTCATCTCATACAGGTACATACAATCTATATACATTCACAATATACTTATACTCCATAATATATATATATATATATATATATATATATATATATATATATATATATATATATATATATATATATATATATACTCTTCATTTCAACACATACCATTCCATATAAGGCATATACTTTCACAATCAAAATTCCACATTCTAGGATTCACGCCTTGCGGCTACCCACAACATAGTGTACCACACGGCACACAAAACTATTCAATTCGATAAGGATTAAACATAACCGAACAAAGAAATCCGCATGGAAAGGAAAAACACAGAAAACAGGAAAATGTTGTCGCATTCGCCAACCTTCGCCTGGCGAAGCCTCTGGCGAACCTTCGCTACTTAGTTCGCCTGGCGAACTTGCCAGCGAAGACCACTGGGAGTTATTCTGGAATTACTTGCAAGCACTCGCTAGCACACTCGCATGGCGAACCTTCGCCACTCTCATTCGCCTGGCGAACTTGCCAGCGAAGACAGGGTGGATGCTTCTGACTTGGTTCGCTGGGCTTCGCCTGGCGAAGCTTCGTTGCCGTTCGCTTGGCGAACCTGCGAACTCAGAACTCCCATGGTTGTCCAAAAGCCTAACTTCACAAACCAACCGATTCTAAAACCAAACAACCCCAGTAAGTTCAACCCAATAACACCCGACTATCCTACTCCATCCATTCTCGATTCTAACTGGTCAAAACAACATTCTACCGATTAAATCCTAATATTGCCCTAAGATGAAAATGAGTAGAAACTCTTCTCAATCCAACATCAAACAATCAAAAGCATACATAATCATACACATTAACAGTATAATAGAGTTTCACACCCTTACCCGATCGATTGAAAGCTTGGATGTTGATCCTTGATGAAATTCTAGGTTTTCCTCTTTCTCTTCTCTCTTCTTTCTTTCTCTTGTTTTTCCACCAATGTTTCTATCTATCTCCTTTTCTCTCTTATCTTATATTCTATTTTCTTTCCTCTCCATTTCCTTCCAAACACTTACCAATTAATTCTCACACAATAATCCACTTAACACTTAATACTAAATGTCTAAAATACCCTTTACTCTATTTTCCCCGAAAACTCTCCGAATCGGTAAAATAGCACAATATTGAAATTAAACATATCAACGCTTAAATTCCACAATTAAAATACCAATTATCCAAATAAATTAAAAAGGACTCAATAAAATAATGGGAATTCAGAATTGGGGCGTTACATGCATCTAATGAAACAGTCTTACATACTCTTAGAGATCGCCCCAATGTCATGCAAGTTTGGAACAATTTCAATTTTTTTATCTCACATTCATTTTTATGAGGATGATATGTACAATTGGATAAAAATTAACACGGTTGCGAACCATGGCCCTTTCTTTCTCATTTGGTGTTAGATGATTTGGAAACCTCATAATAAAAAATCCTTAAAAGACAACAATTGCTCTTTATGGAGTATTTTTCGCCAAATAATTATTCTTTTACACTCTACCAAGCAGACTTTTGGTAGTTCTAATAAGATATCAACCCTTAGACTTGTGTCTTGGCACCCGTCCCTAGAGAATGTGATAAAGATCAATGTAGACGGTAATTCCATTGGTAATCTAGGGTCATCTGACTTTGGTGGTTTTTCATATGTTTTGCAGGAAGTTGTGGTTTCAACTCTAATATTAATGTCAAATTTTAAGCCATTTCTCATGGTCGAGAATATTCTTAGAATCATGGTTTCAAAAATGTGATTTGTGAGTCTGATTCTTAAACAACCCTAAAGTTTATTCAAAAGAGTGTGTCTTATACTCATCCTTATGCGTCTTTAAGGGATTAAATTCAATCTCTTAATTATAAAGAGTGACAACTTATTCTTGATAACACCATACGAGAAGAAAATTGACTTGCTAAATTATGAATCAGTGTTTTCTATTTTTCTCTAAACATTTTTTAATATCTCTTGAATGGACTATATGAGAATTTAATTTCCAATAATTTAATTTTATATTGTTTCCTTTTTTTCTCCATTGATAAAAAAATGGCTTAATTGCAACTTTGATTCTCTTATTTTATATTTTTTTTAGTTTAGATCCCCTCACTTTAAAAACTACGTTTTTGGTCCCCTTTTTAAATTTTGTTTTGGATTTTAGTCCCCCGACCAATTTGAGAATAAATTTTGATGACGTGGTGCTTGTCTCGATGATGTGTCAACTTCAAATTATAATTAATTTTTCCACCTCATTATTAATTAAAATATTAATATTTTTAATAATGACAAAACTTAAAATTAATTCATTAATATAAATTAAGTGAATGAAATTATTTATCTTCATTCTCATCTCATATTTTCACCATTTCCAAAAAAGTGTTCTTCCCCAATATAAGAACCCTAACATTTTCTCTCCTCTTCTACTCAATTCATGTCAATTCCTACTTCCTTTGCAAACATAAAATCCACCTCCATCAATAGTCGTTAACTTCTCAAAACTATATGTTTCTTTGTGGTTCTCACTCTCTAAACTTCGTCAACATGCTAATTCCCTTATGCCATTGTGTAGCTTTCTTTTTTCTTTCTCAAATTAGTCATTTTCCTCTTTTCTTTTCATTATCAAACTTTTCATTTTCAATAAATACACTTTTTTCAAGATGAATTATTGTTTCATTCGATTTCTACGCTAATAAAATTACATAAAGTTTTGATTTTTATTTCTGAGTTTTCAACATGTGGATTATATGACGTAGTGGGGTATTAAAACAAATGATGTGTTCTATTATGAATGAAAACGATAGTTAATGTTTGAAAAATTCATCTTTTGATCCTTTTAAATTCAACGTGGAAGATTTTCAAATGGGTGATGGTGATTTCAAATTGAGTGGAAGAGAAAAGAAAATGTCAGAATTCTCACATTATGGAAGAACATTTTTCTAAAAATTGTGAAAATAGGATATGAGAATAAAGATAAATAATATCATTAATTTAGTTTATATTAATGAATTAATTTTAAGCTTTGTTATTATTAAAAATATTAATATTTTAATTAATAATGAGGTGGAAAATTTAATTATAATTTGAAATTGACACATCATCCAAACAAGCGCCACATCATAAAAAATTATTCTCAAATTTGTTAGAGCATCTTTAGTGCAGGTTTTTAATAGTTAAATTTTTTATAGTTAACGATGATTATAAAGAATTTGTATTTGAATGGTTATGACATGACATTTAATTCATTAACTTTTAGTTTCCAGCAATTATATAGTTAATATATGTTATTTATTTTGAAACATATAATATTATTATTTATAATAATTAAATTAATGGTAACTTCAATAAAAAAATAATTACAATTAAAAAATATAAAATATAGGGTCAAATTTTAGTTTTTTATAAGTAACTACCATTAAAGTAAAAACAACTCAAATCAACTATAAAGTTTTTAAATTCCACAAATCACTTTGAGCCCACAAAAAATATCTTAGCTTACCCATTTAAGATACTCCCACTAAAGATGCATTGTGTATCTTTAATACAGGTTTTTAATAGTTAAATTTTTATAGTTAACGATCATCATAAAGAATTTCCATTTGAATGTCTATGACATGCTATTTAATTCACTAACTTTTAATTTCCGGCAATTATATAATTAAAGTATGCTATATTATTATTTACAATTAAAAAATATAAAATATAGGGACATGTTTTAGTTTTTTATAAACAACTATCGTTAAAGTAAAAACAACTCAAATCAACTATAAATTTTTTAAATCCTACAAATCACTTTGGATTCACAAAAAATATATTAGTTTCACTAAAGATGCTTAAGGGATTGAAATCCAAAACAAAATTTAAAAAAGAGATCAAAAACATAATTTTTAAAATACGAAGATCAAAACTCAAAAACACGTAAAATAAGGAGATTAAAATTACAATTAAACCTAAAAAACTTACCCTCTAGTCCAGTGCAAAACAACATCATAACTCCTCGTTCCTTTTCCTTGCCATGTTAGGGTTTTGAGTTCCCTCCCAAACCAATAATGGCTTTTTCTCTTACTCGCACCCAATTCAATTTCAACCCTTTTCACAAACACAAGCTTCATTTACGACTATCCCTCATAACTTTAGCATCAATGTCGCAGGGTAAATCCAAAAGACCCATTTGCCCTTCATGTTCCAAACCCACCCGAACTTGTCTCTGCTCTCGAATCCTTACCCCTCCAATCCCTAATTCCCCTCATGTAACCATTCTTCAGCACGCTCTTGAGTTTAACCACCCACTTAATTCTGTCAGAATCGCTAAATTGGGTCTCAACAATCTCACAATTGCAACTGTTTCTGATGTAAACTTTCAATCTCGCTTCCTTATTCAACTTTTACATTCCAATTCAAATTCTGTTGGAAATGTGTCTAAGGGTTTGTTTTCGCACGAAATTGAAGAGGCCCATCATTTGTTTGGTGATAAAAATTCTAACTTGATTGACACCGATAGTACTGTTGAAACTGTGAATCATGTGAGTGATGATATAGTGGAGAATGATGAAGTTAAGAAGACCCCAATTCATTCAAATTGTGATGATATAGAGCATGCAATTACTGTTACCGTTGGCAAATATGGAAAAATTACCTCTCTGTCTCATATTTGGGTGCAGCAATGTGAATCTAATGAGTTAAGCTTTGACAATATTTTGTGTTGTCCCGAAGCATGTGAAGCACTTTCAAAAGGTTTTTTGGTGAAGAAGTTGCAAAAGAAGCAATTGAACAGGGAAGAAAGTGTGGAAGAATATGAGGAATTTGAGCTTGAGGTTTGTCCTGGATCAGTCCTACTTTTTCCTTCTGATGATGCTGTTAGTGTTAGTGACTTAGATTCGGTTGGTTTTGAGGTGAAGAACTTGATTGTTCTAGATGGAACTTGGGCTAAGGCTAAGAGGATTTATAGTGAAAATCCTTGGCTGAGTATTTTGCCGCATTTGAAGTTGGAAGTGAATGAAATGAGTTTATATGGTGAGGTGAGAAATCAGCCTAAAGCTGGTTATTTGTCCACCATTGAGAGTATTGTGTTTGCTTTGAAGGCAGTTGGGGAGGATCACAAGGGTTTGGATAATCTCTTGGATACTTTTGAGTCCATGGTTGGAGATCAAAGGCGCTGTAAAGATGAGAGACTGAGCAAACTCCTCCCTAGTTGAGGAGGCCCTTGATTTCTTCATTTGATTGAAGTTGAACATTTTGAAAAAGTTGCTGAAATCCAAATAGAAACGATGTTCAATTTGATTATTAACAACAACCAACCAAGAGACATTGCAAGCATCAAGCTGGAACATCAAAGATTTCAGAAACCTCGGCCGAGAGAGACAGTATGGGAACGATCTAACCACGTGATGATGTAAAAAGCGTTGACTGTTAACATGTAGAAGCAAAATCTTGAAAAGAAGAGGAAGGGAAGAGATTTTACAAGATGGAATTTGCAAGACAAATATTTCTGTATTAGAATTTGGTTTTCTTCACATATCTATAAAATTGCTATGATACCATAAATGTAATTGAATTCTCAAGACATGATTTCATTTGTTGATTTTACTCCAAGACAGAAGCTCTTTTTTTACATCCCTTTCACTTAATGCTTAATAATCAATTTTTGGTTTTACAGTTCTATCAAAAGAATGCTGGTTTATTAAATGCTATTGTTATGTTATCCCCTTCAACGATTAGACTTTCATTCATCCTAATAGAATTATCATGGTTTTCTCACTTCAATTTTTGAGCCAAGTTTGATCAAGAATAGTGGTTCACACAATGATTACAAGAATAGGGTCCCTCAACAGTTTGATTATTACCTTTTTCTCAAACTCAACTGTTACTTGCTGCTTAAGTTTAAAAGAACTTGAAATACTTCAGATTAACTTAATATCTATCTTACTTTTTTTTTTTAAACAAGCAAAACATTTACATTAAGAGATTATATGAGTGTTATGATACTAATTGAAGAAAAACCAAGTCATCACAGTGGACATGTGTTACTTGATCAAACAATTTTAGGGAATAAAACTAACAGAAAATATTCTTTGAACCTTCTATAAAAGGAAGAAATGATTGACAAAAACTAACAGCTTCTTTTACTTATTTCACTGAAGTATTTCTGTTTGTACTTGTTTTACAATTTCCTAATTGACCTTGCTCATATTTATATGCCTTGTATTTGCAGACGACTTTTAATATGATTCGCATCTTCCACGATCTTTTGGATAAACTCATACTCGTACCTGCAAAAGTATGCACAAGACTCGTCAATTCAAGTATGCATATTATTTGTTCGAATTTATTTAGTTAACAATAAAAGTTAAATCTCACTCTCAATTTTTCACGAGAACAAATTGTCGCATAGAATATAAAAACTTCATACCCGGTTCTGTAAGTCTTTCCAGACAAGTTAGACACTTCAAACAAAGCTGACTTCCATTTCTGTACTCTCTCGGAGTCAGTTCCAAATATGCTTTCATGTTGAGCCATGTCTTTGCCATAACATTTTCTCAAATACCTTATGTCTGATGGCTCTACTTTGTAAAAGATTGGCCAGACTAATTGATTTTTCACTTTCATACATTCAAGAATCTTGACAAGTTCATCAAGACACCATGAAGAACTTGCAAAGTTCTCAGATAAAACAACAATTGAAAGCCTTGATGCTTCAATTGCATTTAGAAGAGAGGGTGAAATTTGATCTCCGGTGTGCAGTCCTCCATCATCCATGAAGGTCTTGAATCCCGCTTGGCATAAAGCTTGATAAAGAAAACCTGTAAAAGAAAAGCGAGTATCTCCCCCTCTAAAACTGAGGAACATCTGCCATCGAGCCATCGAATGTCTCATAATTTCTAGAGATGCTATCCATTCCTCAATTGGTTTACTTTTTAAGGAAGATCCCACATCTTTAATTATACCAGGTAACCCTTCGCATTCAAAAGCAACTTCTCGTGCCACATTCGATAAGTCAACTGAGGAGGAACACTTCTTATCATGAATACCCGAGTGTTTTCTAAACAAAGTCCAAGCTTCCTCGGTAGATAAAGGACCTAGATGAATCACCCTTTGACACTGCATCAAGTCACAATCTTGTTGGTGACGTGCGGTCAAAAGGACCTTACATCGATTACTATTACAAGGAATGCCTACATCCTCTGGGTCAAATTTTGCCCGAACGTCATCAAATATCATAAGAATTGGACGCTCCATACTTTCTATTGTCGAGAATATTTTTCTAGCTCTTCCAGTTTCACTGTTCCTATCAAACTTCATATTCAATGAATCAGCAATTTCATCTTGCATTGTTCTGATATTCGGGTTTTGGGTCGCAGTGGCAAATAAAACCTCTGAAAAAATGTTTAAATATTTAACTTTCTCACCCATTGCTTTCACCAATGCAGTTTTACCAGGAACCATGCCTACCGTACAATCCAACT
>CAWUDS030001597.1:0-52128 GCA_963859935.3 Lathyrus sativus
CTTACAATGTCTCTCTTGGAATTACTTCTTAACAAAGATCACTTGTGCAATTTACCTTCCAACGTCTCTTTTTCCCCTCTATCAAAGGAGTTGAAAATTTGAAGAAAGATAACTAACAAACTATCTAACAAGAACAACAATGAGCTTAACTTTAAGCAAAAGGTTTTATAGTTGTTTATTGCACGAATTTTTAAGATTTTTTTATCTTTGTGTATCTTAGAAATCTTAACTGTTTAAGAATCTTTGTGTGTGTTGTATCACTTATATACTTTTGATTTTACATTAAGTATAATTGTTATCTATTCACCTAAACTTTTTGTTTAGAGTATAGGAAGTCTCTTGCTAGTTTTCTTGAGCAATGGAAGTCTCTTGTCTGTGTGCTTGAGAAATAGAAGCTTCTTGCACGTGGGCTTAAGCAGAAACATTTTTCCTGTGTGCTTGAGCAAAAGTATTTTTCTAGTGTGATTGAGCCGTTGAAGTCTCTTGCTAGTTTATTTGAGCAAAGTGTAATTTGTTTAATTATAATGAAAATATCTTATTGGACAAGAGCACTAGACTAATCTCGGGAGGAATCAAGATAACTCTGTGTGTTGCTTTATTTCTTGCTTATGAATATTATTCATTCAACTGCTAACAAGTATGAGATCAAATTTTGAACTTGATCAGATTCTGAAGTTGGTTTTTCAAAAGAGAAAAATAATTCAAATACACACTTCAACCCCCTTCTTGTGTATTTTTCTCACCTTCGAATCCAAGCCCATAGACCTCTATAAATACCTCAACCTTAAGGCTGAGATGAACAATATCATATTCACCAAAAACATCCATAAAATAGAGTTTCTCACCCTCGTAAGCTTGCTCTAACACCACAAAAGTAGTAAAGCCTCTGGCAATCATTACTAGTCAACGATTGTTACACATACGTACTTTTTTAGAAAGTACAGTGGCGCCCACCATGGCCCCCGGTAAAACTAACATGGGCCATCACCTTGACAATCACCAAAGTCACAACTCCTAGTCATAACCTTCCTTAATCATGGTTATTTGGATCCTCATCCATTCTCAGACGAGATATGGAAAACACTTGTCCTCGAAGGTTTTAAGTTTCCTTCTGTTGCGAAGTTAGATGAGCGTATCAACCCTTACAAGCACGTCACATCCATTAACACACAGCTGGTCATCATCAGAGCACCCAATCTTCTAAAATGCGATATTTTGTCTAAAACTTTCAGAGACGCAACCATACGATGGTACGTGGGCCTACTCCGATCCTCCATCGTCAGCTACCAAAATTTGGTGAAGAAACACATGAACCAGTTCATAGCAAGTCAACATAAAAAGATGTCCACTGCCAGCCTTTTCAACATTCGACAAGGTCCCTCAGAGTCACCGTGGGAATACCTCGCCCGTTTTAATGAAACCGCGATAAAAGTCGTCCACCTGAACTAAGAAATATTTGTATGAGCATTTCAAGATGACCTCAAAGCAGAGTGCACTTCAACAAATCCCTCGTCCAAAGGTCATCGTCTTTGTTTGCAGAGGTGGTCACAAGGGTGAAGTGTTATATAAAGGGCAAAGATAATAATGTCGAGAAGAAGACTCGTGACGTGAAAGAGTGTGTTCCTAACATCGAAAGCCCATAGCCTCTACGGAAGAACAATTACACCTCATTCATTAGGGATAATACAACCTTTAAGCGAGGTGAAAAATCCATAGAGAACTTCTCACCCCCGTAAATACTAAAGCTCAATTCTTACTAATCAAGGGTTGCTACGCATCTGTACTCATTTAGCAAGGACAAATGGAAGGAATATAAAAAGTTAGTGGAATTAAGTTAGTTTTTATTAAATATTTAATAAAATAAAATAAAATAAATATAAGAAATTATTCTAAAAAAGTTATCTTTTATTTAATAATTAAATAATAATAATAACTAAATGAATATAAAAAGTTAATGGACTAACGTTAACTTATTTAAATAAATAAGTTAGTGAGATAGTGTTAATTTTAAATAAATATAAGAAATTGGTGGAAAAAAGTGCTTTTACTAAATAAATGTTTTCACTAAATAATTACTAAAATAAAATAAAAACCAGAAATTATTAAAATAAGTGAGCTTTTATTAAATAATAAAAAAATTAAAAGTAATATTTTACTAATTAAAAAAAAAGGACTAACTAGTGGGTTGATAATAATAAATAAATATATAAAATTACATAGTTATTCTTTATTTTGATGCCAAAACTTATTTAAGAAACTTAACAGCTAATTAAAACCAAAAAAACTAATTACAAGAGCCTTGCAATTACTCCCCAAAAGGGTTACCTTGTAATTACAAGACTCTGCCTTTTTATATTGTCCCTGCGGTAGTTTCTTCAATGGTGAGATTTGCATGAAAATGTCCAATAACTTTAGAGGCAAGTCACATGTTAGGAAATCAAATCTGAAAATATTGTCTTAAAAATTGTATATTTAATTTTTCGAAACTCTAAAAAGTTGTTTCGTAGAAATTAAGTTCTCAGCAGAGACGCTTCAACAGCTCCAGTTGTAGAGATTAATGCGATCTTTTATAGTTGAATTCTGTACAGTTGAGTTTTTGCCAACCAATAAAAGATTATTGTTTGTTTTACATGATGCTTTGCATACACTTAATCCAACGATAGTGAGGGATCCTAATAGAACTAGTTATCACTCATAAGCTCTCTTGACAAATTGTGCATCACCCAAACATCTAAAAGAAGAATACAAGTCGGCAAGAAGCACATATGGTGCAAAATCATCTCAGTCTAATTGATAGAGATCCTCCTCTTCTCTTTTTGCTGAGCTCAAGTTAGCATGACCATAACACAGCCTTCCATAATTTATAATGATTTCTAATTCATGAAACTACTCTATTCGCCCAGCCTCAAACAGACTATGATGCATTGACTACAATTCAGTATTCAGTCAATGAGTTGGATTACCACCAATAATCATCAAAGTGCTGTCGGGTATCATTAACCATCTTCAAGGAATTAAAGAAATTAAGAACAGTGAAATGACGATGACTAGCTTGGAGATGGTTTGAATCCACAACTAGAACTTCTGTTGTAGAGACAATTCTCTCTGTAGAAGTGGTTCGAGAACACCATCATGGAAATTCATGAGGTCTCGGTGCATAACCGTGTATCATTTCATTCCAAGTAACAATATTTTTACTGGGCATCATATCAAAATAACATCTGGCTGCACCTACATCCCCACATTTACAATACATTTCTGCAAGAGAACTCCCTACAAATACATCATCTACATAACCATCTTTTATGATTTGAGCATGGATTTGTTGTCCTTGAAACAAAGAGGAAAGCTTCGCACAAGAGCTCGCTATGGTGGCAAAAGAAAACTCAGTAGGAGAGAAACCAAATTGTCTCATCCGCTTAAAGAAAGCCAAAGCATCTTGCTCAAGAGAATTGGTTGAGAACCCTGCTATCATTGAGTTCCAACAAACAACATCTTGTTCAGAAAATTTACTGAATACATGCTTGGACAACTCCATTTTCCCACATTGAGTAGACATTAATAAGGCTACTGCAAACATACACATCATCATAAAACCCAAGCTTCTGAGAAACTGCATGAACCTGTTTTCCAGCCTTGAGAAGTCCCAATTCAGCACATGAACTGAGAATAATAGCCAAAGTTGTCCTATCAGGGTGCTGCCACTGAAACTGCATCTTTCTAAACAGTTCAACTGCCTCTCCATGATCTGCACTCTGGTTATAGCCCGGAAGTATGGCATTCCATGAAATCAAACTCGGGCACGGCATGCAGTCAAATATTTGACGCCCAATTTTAACATCCCCAGATTTAACACACGCCGTCAACATATTAATATAAGTAACATCATCTGGTTCATATCCACAACACTGCATCCTCTGAAAACACTCAACAACTTTCTCACTGTCGCATCTGTTCCCATACCCAGATATCATTATATTCCAAGAAACAACACTATGCTTATCCAAATTAACAAAAACATTTTCCGCACCATCCATATCCCCAGTTTTAGCATACATATCAAGCAAAGAATTGCACAAATGAAGGTCTCTCTCAAACCCAACTTTAATCGCGAGAGTATGTATCTGTTTTCCTTGTGCATTAGTCGAAAAACCACGACTATCATCACACACATCAAAAGATACTCCTTTCGAACATATACCAAAGATGGTTGATAAGGAGACCGAATCAACACGAATCCCTTTTCTCAACATGAGTCTAAACAATTCCAAAGCTTCCATGACTTGATTTGTTTGTGATAACCCACCCATCATTGTAGTAAAAGTAACCTCATTAGGTTCACGAATATCTTCAAAAGCATGAAAAGCATCCACATTTAAGCCACACTTAGAATACATACACAAAAGAGCATTCGCCACATAAATATTACTATCAAGACCAACTTTAAGCACAAACCCATGATTTCTTCTACCACAATTTGCATCTAACAAACCACCACAAGCCCTAAAAACAGTAGCAAATGTTATATGAGAAGGTTTAACCGATTCATGTACCATCATTGAATCATAAGTATCAAGTGCCTGTCTTTCATATCCATTTCGAACCATGCTGGTGATTATAGTGTTCAAGGACACCGTGTTTCTTTCTGGCATTTGAAGGAATAAACGACAGGCATTTTGCAAATTGTTTGATTTGCAATAAGCGGATAAGATGGCATTATAGGAGAAGATGTTTTTGTGAGGAATTGTGTCGAACACGTGGTGTGCGGAAGTGATGTCATTGCACTTGGAATATAGGTCGACGAGGCGATTAGAGAGAAAAGTGTGGGAGAAAAGGGTGAAGCGGAAAACTTGAGCATGGATGATTTTGGCGGATAATAGAGATCCGTTGGTTATGCAAGATTGCAGTAGGTTCAACAAATTCAAACTCTTGAATTCCATCAAAATTCACAAAAGCTTACACCTCATGACACAGTTCTCCGGTGAATAATTTTGTGATGTGCGTTGAGATCTTGATTACTAGCACAGTTCTTTCTGTTATTACGGTTGCTTAAAAATTATTTACGATGTACGGTAGTTAATGATTTTTCACATTTAAGATGTGTCCTAAAGCCCATGAACATGAGTCTAATTTAGGAGACCATAATGGAACTTTGAGAAAAGGTCATTCAGAAAATAATCTTTTAACAATTTTTCAATGATTGAATACTGTTTGATTTGCCTATACAAAAACATTGCTGCAAAATGGAATCGGACATGAATTGCCTATCTAAAGAATGTAAAACAAATGTATGAATAATTCGTTTGTGGTATTCACTCACTCACTGTCATAGATTTTATGACTCACACAACAATGTTACTGCTGGTAATATTTACATTCAAATCCTTGTTGTCTTCATTATCTGGTTTCTGTTTTGGTGTAGGCGCACTATGCTTTGGAAGCTGCTTGGATGCATTTTCCTGTGACTCGTGCAAGTTAAGTGTCGTGTAAATCGACATTCCAGTGAGAGCAATAACCGCTCCGCCAATGCTAATAATCCCCGGATCAGAATCGAATAACAGATAACCTCCCAACAGAATGACACAAGTCTTAAACTGTCCTAAAACAACATGAGTTGTAGCAGAAGTTGCCCTGCATCAGAAATAAAACTATCTGTCAAAAACAGCGCATCACTATTTCTTATAATTAAACTTGAAAACGGAATAACCCTCACCCCAATGCCAATGCACCTGACCACTGTAAGAGAAAACCAAGAAGAGCCGATATCAAAATTGCAGACGAGCTGTTTACGTCCCACTTGAATGATAACACTCCTGGTGGATCAATCCACGGCATCAAGGCCCCTAGGAAGAAAACCGTGATAGGTGTCGTCTTCCACATCAATCTATACAATGAAAAAATATCAAGTCTAGTTATTGAAAACTTAATTTTTAGAGAGGCGAAATTGGTAGTGTCTGCAAGTACTTACGCCAAAGCCGTCCAATTTCCTTGTTGCTGTAAAGTAGACCATAAAATTTTATTTATTGCACTTGGGATTATCCATATAACTGCAACTATTGCACCAAATAAATTGAACTCTAAATCTGATACAGTTGCAACCGCTACACCTGCTGATACAGCAGTCAAAGCCAAAACCTGCATCATTACATTCCAATGCATTGAATGAAGTAGGTCTTTTTTAGATATATGAAATACTTTATAGAAGAGAAAGAACGAAAAATGACGAAAAACTTAGTTATGACCTTTTTTGAAGAAATGGTTTTCTTAAAAAATATGAACTCTGCCAAAACAATTGTTGGAGTAACAGCAATCTTGGCCATTTGGTAGAAACCAACACTGCATAAACCGAACTGTCATAAAACAGAAAAGGAAATTCCGAATCTTTTATCATAAATAAGCTTTTTAAATAACGAATCCTGATGCAGTTTTGGCTACGAAACATGTTAGAGAAAGAGCATGAACCTGTTATACTTGAGGCTTGTGTTTGCAAGACCGGATGCAAAAGCCATAACCGCGCCAAGTGCAAATATAGATGAGAAAGGAGTTGATTTAGATGGAGGAGACACCGGAAGCACCGAGATTGTTTTGAATATTCCAAGCAGAATCCATGCAGTGATGTAGTGAACAAATGTGAGGAAAATTGGGAAGTTAAAACCAACTCTTCCCATCACCTATCAACAACAAAGTTATAACAAAAATTCATAATGATGATAAGTTACACGCAACATGAATGGTTCTGATTTCTGACCAATTTGTTTGCCATGATGATACCAACAGCAACGATGAAATTGAACGATAACGCGGCCACTGGTCCGCAATATCTTTGTTGCTGTCGCTTGGCTCCTTCTGATGTTCGGAGCTCATTGTAGAGAGAAGATCTTAGTTCTTCCAGTGTTTTACCTGAGCATTTTTAGCCACAACAACGATGCGTTATGTGATTCAATCATGACGGAACTCAACGAATTTCAAAGGCAAATCACAGAAAATCAAGAATACATGAATCAGAAAAATGAACCTGTTTCGCCTGCATCACTGTCTTTCCTTTTGATGAATTTGCGTCCATTTCCAAACAGTGAATCCAACCACCCCATAACAACCAAACTTATTCATGGACATGGATCACATATTACATCTAAATTCTTTATTTATTAAACACCTTTTGTAAAACACAATTATGTAACAATTACTCAAAAAACAGAATTGAAAAAGTAAAAGTCTTATAAATATGAATTAAAAGACCATGTTGCTTATAACACAATCAATCTGGTTATACATAAAAAAAAGAGAAAAAGAGAAAAAAAGAAAAGGAAAAAGAGAAGGTAAGTAGATTTATCTTGATTTGTGTCCTACAAGAGAATATTGCATTTGATATGAACAAAGCAGTAAGATTCTTAGTAACATTTGTTTGTTGTATGATAGAAAATTGATTTACGGAGAAGTTAAGGTATCATCATCATAATCATCATCCATGAAATATTGCTATATGAAACAGTCAAAAGAGACATGTGTAACAACCACCTTCATTTCCTCTTTTAGTTGAAATTCTATCAATTCATCACTAAACTTGAAGCAAATTAAAGTTTCATATTATTTTATTATTATAAAAAAATAAATAAAAGTTTCATCATCGAACCAACAGGTTGGTAGCATTGTCCATATTATTATAGTATTTCTTAAATCTTTATGTAAATTAAGTTACACTTTTTCATTTAATTCCAATTTGTTAAACTCAAATAAAATAAATACAACACACCTTACAACATTATCAAGAAGACCTCAAAAACAACAATGGAAAGTTTACAACACAAAATGAAAGTAGCTGATCAAACAAGAATGGCAATCTAGATGTGTTCACTTGTAAGGCTTACAATGACAGACAACAAGTTCACCGGCATCATTCCGCAGTGTCTTTTAAGTTTATCATAACTTGAATTGTTGGATCTACAAATGAACAAATTTCATGGAACTTTGCCTCGAATATCAATGATCTTTACACGTTGAATCTCTATGGAAACCAATTAGATTGGATATTGCATGTGTTTAGTTGGAAAGCCAAGATGGCTTGTGATCATATTTTGTTGTATATTCTGCAGAATGAGATGTCAATATGGTGTGATGGGATGTTGTTGATATATTTTATAATTCGTGTGTAAATGTATGTACAATTGGAAACATTATGCTCTCTCTCGTGAAGAAAAGTCATCGTTTTTATGCTTGTTACAAGCTTTTGAAAATATTTCTCTATGTACTCTTCTTGATTTAATTGAATATGTGATTCCAAATGAGACTTAAAAATTAACACCATTTTCATTGGTAATGAAAAGCACCCATCTTGAGTAAAAAATGCTAATACATTAATGCTAAGCGTACGCTAATAAAAAGTACATTAAGGGTAATCGTGTATTTTGAGAATTATCTGTGATGTTTAAGATTGCAGATGTTGTATAGAGTTAGTTCACGCAAAGTGATGAGAAATTCTGTATGTGTGTTTTTCGAAAAAAGGATTCAATATCACTTCAGTTTTAGAGTCGATGTATTTATTAAGGCTCATTGAGCATGGACGAGAGAGGTTAACTCTGCAAGTATGGGTGTTGAAGAAGGTGGATAGTAAGGGTCATTACACTCCTTTCTCATTCTCTTTTTTTTTCTTTGATGATGTTTGAGGCCGGTGAAGGTTTGAGCAAAACCTTCTAAGATGATTAATATAATTTGATTTCCTTTTATATTCTGTTAATTGTAGCTTTAGAATTGATGATATATTGTGTTGACGCCTTGTGATAAGACGAAGGTTAAATTCATATACGTGGATGCATTATGATAAAGTAAGAGTTAGAACTGTTTAATCTTAAAATGGTGGAATATGTGATGTTAATGTGATAAATTGTTGAATTTGTGATGTATAATGTGATAAAATGTTGAATCAGTGATGTTTGATTCATATTGATCATGTTGATGTTTATCTGTATGTGTTAGGGCAGTTGAGACTGAAATAAACGAGTTTTGGATATGTTCAATAGGTAGAAAAACGCAGAAAATCACATATAGGCATAAAGAGAGATTGACCGTCTTGTTTCATGTGTAACTTTAATTTAGTAAGTCTGTTTGACGTGTCATCAGTTGCGTTAGAAAGTTACCGCAATAATATTTCTTTTGAACATGGGAAATTAAGTCAGAGAACGGTATAACAGTAGCATTTCTCTTGTTTCAATACTAGAGCGTAGTCAAATTTCAGTCATGCGTTTGAAAATGAGTTTAGGGAGGTGCCACATAGGACAATGGGATGATGTGGCACATATAAACTAGAAAAGTTAGCATGTGTCGTGATATAATATGTCGTTTCAGATTTAATATATTATATAGATACAAAAAATATAGTTCTTATTGGAAGTATATGAAAATTATAATAATTCAACTAGGTTTTAAATGATGTCAAACATGGTAGTATATCGTAGCCTTTTTTCTATATTTGACGATACCAATCTACATTTAAATGTTTATTTGTCATTTTATCCTTAGGATGCGTAAAAAGAGTCATTGAACAAGTTTGATAGGTCTTAGGCATGTCATATGTAACAACCCAAAATTTATCGGAATATTTATTTTAATTTATTTAAATGAGAATATTCGCATTTTGGTGATTTTCGGTGTTTGGTGGAATATTGGAATTAATGGAATTTGGGTTATTTATTTTGAATAATAGTATGTGATATTAATATATTAGTATTATTATTATTTTAAATAAATATAAGTGAAAGAAGGGCAATTTGGACAATTAAGAGGAATTAGTGAGGGTATTATGGGAAAAACCCAATTGTGAGGCCCAAGGTTAGGTTTAACAAAAAGGAAATTATGAAGGGATTAGAATTCATTTGTTAGACCGTGCAGAGAATTGAGGCCAAAGCTCTGAGGAGGGAGAATTGGAGGCAAAAGATTCGAAAGGTTCTCTGAAATATTTGAGAAGACTTTGATCGACAATTAAGGTATGAGGAGTATTACCTTCACGATTTTCCATTTGTAAATTCAATGTATTTAAGGACGATTAAAGGGTTAAGGGTTTTGAGGGTGGATATGAGAAAAATATATTTTTGGCCTTCGCGCTCTAAATCTATTATTGTGAATCTAATTGTGGAATTCATTGGGAAAAAAGAGAAATTAGCCTTCGTGGACAAAACTATGATTTGTGAATTCTCTAACCCTGAAGGATAAGAATATTAGATAGTGAGTATTTCTAATGAGTATGGGTAATTGTAGGGAAATTTGTGATTTAGGGCGTGAATATGATACAGGATTGGCCTAATGAACCGTATGTTTTGTGCCTTTATCGCCGTAAGACCTTAAAGATGATTTATGGATATTTTGGGAGCATTGGAAAAGTGAATCGTTGGACTTTTAGGATGATTTCAGGTTCTGGTGCATAGCAGGTTTTGCTGTCATCACGCTGTTCGCCTAGCGAAGAATGCTCCGCACATCGAACAATTGTGTTCCTAGACTCCCACTGCGAAGAATCCTTCGCACAGCGAAGAACTCGCCCCAGACTCGCCTAGCGAACGTAGCAGAGTTTCGCGAATGCTGATTTTGTGCAGCGATGCCTTGATGTTGTGATTTATGTGATGAATTAACATGATTATAACTGTGATTCTATGTAAATTGTACATGATGTATGATGATGATGTAATGACGATGAGCTATGATGATATTTCCATGAGTTTTAATGATTCTATGATGACATGATGTATGATGATGATGATTTTGATGGTGATGATTATGATGAATGATGATGCACCTATGATGTTATTTTGAGGATGATTATTGACGTGTGCATCATGCATTCACGTGCATCCGGACTTCGGTTCAGGACCTTGATTACTTTGCCTTCAATCCCATTGTGTGGATGTGAAGTATTTTGATGTGCTCCGGTTCTCGAGTATAATCGATCCTATTGATGGGGATCTATGGAGGGTTGATGGCCCAGTGTCCATCGAGCTGTGATGATTGGTACCACATGCATTGAGTCTTGTTGCATTTGCATTTATGAGATGATTTTGAGTAAACTATGAGTTGTGGCCTTTGATGCATATTGATGAATATGATGATGTTGAATATGAGAATGACTCCATTTATATGTTGATTTTCTAAATTGATTATTATGAATCGTTTTACTCACCCTGCCTGTTTGAATGTTGCCTCCTCATGGGTAACGTGCAGATGACCAGGTTTAGCCGTGGATGTCGTTGAGAAACTTTTGAAATGTTGATTTGTTGGCCTTTTGGTTAACTTAGAGAGTCTTGCTCTGATAGTGTAACATCGGGTTGGAGTCTTTGAGTTAAACTATATTAGATGATATTTTTATATAAATACTATTTATTAGTTTGGTTTAATCTATTAATTTTTATTGTTTCATTTGTTTTAATCATAACTGATCATTATCATTTTGTAATATTAATTTTTAATAAAGTATATGTTATATATTGTATCAAATTTATTATTTATTAGTGTTTTTTACAATATTAATAAAATTATAATTTGTAATTTGGATATCCAAAAAATCGATCCAAATCAAACCGCAAGAAATTGGATTGGATCGGATTAGATTTTTTTAATCAATCATCCAAAACCGAACCAAACTGCAAGTAAATATATCTTTGGATCGGACGACATTTTACTTCAAAACTGATCCAAACCGAACCGCGAACACCCTTAGGTCTTTGGCATGTCATACACATAAAAAACCATGTTTTATGTGTCAACATAACTGCACAAGCCTACCTATACGTGATCAGGTTGACCTATGGAAGCTTTTCCTTCAGTACAGGTTGGCACATCCAAATTTCAGATTAACTCCCACGCTCCAAAAATGAAGCCTGTAGGCTCTGCCCATATGTCGCCTCACAGACCGACCTGAAAACCTTAATAGGTCGACCTATTGCTTTCATAGGCCGACCTATGCAACTTCAAACTTAAAAATTTCTTTTTGCATCTTATTTTTCTTGCATCCTCTATGCCTATTTTTACATACACATATATATACTCATACATGCACCTTTTTATAGTAAGGTTCTAGAGAGTAAAACCTAAATAAAACCATATTAAAAAGTTTCCCATCATCTTCATCCCTTCTTCTCTGCATACACATAATTGAACTACACATAATCATTTTTCGATTAGGTGACCATCGAGATTAGGGTTTATAACGTCCAATTAGGTTTGGTGTAACCAAAAATATTGGGTTAGGAACTTTGTGTGTTTCAAACAAGAAAATTAAGGTGAGATTTTCCTTCAAGATCAGTGTGATTTGAACTTTTTGGACATGATCACGTCAACACAGATTTGACCGAGTGAAGGCCTTTGGACAAGGTAGTTTCCTTGCAAGGGTGTAGCTAGCGCGATGCGGTGAGTTGTGTTCAGGAATTTTGGGTTACAACAAGTTGCATGCTCGAGAAAATAGGTGGATTAGAGTCACATTGTTGGTCACGTGATCAAGCTTTGATCAAGGGTTTGGAGGTGGAAGAATCAACAACAAACAATAGGATTTTTGGAGTTTGCATTCTTCATCTCTTTAATAAACGATTTTGCAAAGAAAAGGTTAATTACAATTATCTCAATTCGATTTACATTAAAGGGAGACACACCCATAGCGAGACTGATTGTGGAACTCCCTAAACAAATCTCTCTCTCTCTCTCTCTCTCTCTCTCTCTCTCTCTCTCTTATCTCTTTATCACTTTAGTTGTTGATTTCAAAATTTATCGAGTTCATCGTTGTTTAATCAATTCAATTGGAAATGATTTTTCAATTATCTTTTAAAAGTGTTGTTTTTGATATAGTCATAATCACTTTGGTTGTGATTGACTTTTAACATCAATAAAACAAATTGAATTTCCAATTGCTATTGATTGCATACCAAGTGTTCATTCAATTGATTGTGCGTATTTTTAATTATTATTTTTGTTTCATTGGAAATACGAGTTACAAATAGCTTTGCTTTTAATTGATTTGTAGCTTGGTTGTTGTTGAACATTTACGTTTATTATCATTCTGTTTGGTCCTTTAACTTTACCTCGGGGTCTATTTTGGAATCCATTTTGGTAATTTAACTTTACCTTGAGGTCCATTTTGGTTCCTCAATTTTAAAAAGTTCTCAGTTGATCCTTTAATTGTTCAAAGACGTGGCACCTGTATATCTACGCGGTATCTATTTATCATTAAGAGACATCAAAATTTCAAAACTTTGCCTTGAGCTATGTTTCAAACCAAAGACCCTTTTTTGCTATACGACATAGTTTACCACTAGATCACTTCACCTCTTAATAAATTAATTTAAAAATGATATATATATATATATATATATATATATATATATATATATATATATATATATATATATATATATATATATATATATATATATATATATATATATATATATATATATATATATATATATATATATATATATATGACCAATGATTAGATTTGATCCAATCCACTTCTCTTCTCAGAACAATTTAGTTGTCTAAATCCACCCCATTTGAGAGGAACATTTATCTCTCTATCCCTCTAATTGGGAAGACGGACTAGTTTACCTTTGCTAATAGCGCATCTTTAGTGTTTAAATGAGTGACGTGTCTAGTTTATTCTGTTTGATACGATACATCATAATGTAAAATTGAATGTAAAACCAAACAATTGGACTCTTTATTTAATTAGTGACCAGTGAAGATCAATATAAGTAAAGGAGATATACAAACCTATTTTTATTCATTTTGAAAATCGGAATTATATTGTGTTGTTTTAAGGAAATACTATAAGCATAATGGATTAAAAAATATTAGTAATTTCTCTGTATCGAAATGATATTTCGATAAATTTATGACATTTTCTTATTCTTTTTTAATTGAGTCTAGAATCATGTTCGAGTATTTTTGTCCTCTCAGTTTGAGGACTTTTTGTAGTTCTCATTTCTTAAGTTGATGGAGGCTCTTTGGTTTTGGATTCTAGTTGGTTCTCACTGCAAGTTGTTGGTTCATTCCATGATGTTCATGATCTAATTGAATGTGATAATTCTAAAAATATTATCAAATGTATTAGAATAACAATTTAAAACATGTAAAAGTGTATATTTAAAATAAATAATTTATTTTGACAGTATGATTTTATTTAGAGTTACACTAATATATTGAATTTCATCTATAGAATAGGAGTTTTAAGTCTTTCCACTAGGAAGTCTTAGTTGTGAGGAAGTCATTGTTATTGTCTGACAAGACCTTTTAATCAAACAATTTCTCCCACCGTAAGATATACTTCTAATTTGTTGACATGAAAGTGATATTTTTATCCTATTGTTAAATATTGACTTGGAAGTCTTTTCCCAAGATGGAGTTGGTTTAATTTGTTTTTTTATCTTTCCGAGAAATTTATATTAATTAAGAAAATTATTTTAGATTTAAATTATGTCAATTTTTATTTTCTTTATGCATAAGTCTTTGGATTCCTTATAATGGATTGTTGTTAGGAAATCAAATGTGCAAATGTAAATGATATGAAAATATGTTGATTATCGCAATATACTTTCTCATGTTTATAAAAATTACATGATGACAAACTGTCATTCAGTGGCGAAGTCAGAAATTTTTTGAAGCCTGGACAAAAATTTAAAGATCGCAAATTCACATTGTATATAATATATAAAAACTTATCAATCAAAATAAAAGATTTTTAATTAAATTTATCTCGACAGAATATTAAAACTAACATATCCATATCCAATTTGAGGTGGATTCTAACATAGAACATCATTTCATGTGATTCATGAAATTAGCGGCAAGTTAACAAAATAAAATTTTATTTGCTAACTACTGTTATTATAAACTAAATTTAAAAAATAAATTCTTAGTTAACATAAATTGAACCATATAATTTATATAAAATGAACATAAATTGAAGTATTGGACCTCATGTAATATAAAGTGAAACAATCAATAACAACAATTCAACATCATAATTTATAAACCACAACCTGCAACAACAACAATCATCAACAACAACAATAATAAAACATCACGAAGTAAAAGAATTAAAGCAAAAATGTAGAATTGGAAAAACACTAATTGGTCAAGAGGAAATAAAGATTGTTTTATAGATGAACAGAAAGGAAAAGTGAATAAAAGATCATTGTTCTTCCTTTTTATAAGAGACTAATTGTGTATTTGAAAACTCGGTGAATTTATAATACCTAAAGTTTAGTTGTCATCTCATGTGATTTTCTGAAGCTAATAGTAATTTATCGAACACATGATTCGTAAGAAACAGAAACGAAAAAGAAAAAGAAACTTGGTTGAGAAAATTTACCGAACACTTAGTGTGCAAGTTGCAAAACGGTGAAAACGACAACAATTCGATACCGATTTGTAAATCACAACCTGCAACAACAACAATCATCAACAACAACAATAATTCAACATCATGAAATGAAAGAATTGAAGTGAGAAATTGATTAAAGCATCCCTAAACTTATCACAAATTAGTCACTCCCCAATATGCAACGCCGTAGGATGACTCCAATCTTCCCAAGCAAAATTCCCAAATTATTTGAATATGTTGTGTGATTTTCTGATACCCAAAGCTTAAAACAAATTCTAGACAGCAGGTATGTCAAATATTTTCATCAAAGCAGGTTGTTCATGAAATGAGTCAACAATAACTTTACCATTTCCTCAGATATTTGCTTCGCTCAGCAACAGTGATTTTACTCCATGCTACACAGAGGAAATCATAGTTATCATAGTATTATGAATATACCAACAACAAAGTTTTTTTTTAGTTATTTCATCATTTGCTATAAGTAACAACAATAATGCGTATGAACATAATTCTATAATCAATGGAACATCAAATCCATCAACAGATGGAAATAAGCAAAGGGCATAATTAACATGCTAAAATCAATAAAACTAGGGTAATACTCTGTTGACTGTAACATTGAAGTATTATAAGCTGAAACTTCATCTATATTCACTTTCAAAGTTGCAAACCTATTTGAATATGCAAAAACATATGCATAGACATCAAGTTATCTATGATAGTATATCTTAATCCTCTCCCATTTCGTTTATAGTCCATAATACATGATATTATAGCATGAAAATGTGAAGTTGTGTACATTTAAAAGCATCAAAAGCAGAGGAAATTGCATCATTTGTTTCCCTTCCACCCATGCATGTTACATCTGCTATAGATTCGCCAGTTGCTGGATTATATACCTACAATACCATTGAAGATATCAAATTATTATTTCTTACCAATAGCACTACCATGGAACGTATAACAATAAAACAAGAGAAAAATAAGCAGCAACAACAACAAACTATGACCATCAACAATATTAATTGAAAAGGAATCAGCAAATCCCCCTTCCCCATTTGTCTTTAAACTTTGCAAAAACCAGTTGAAAAAGTGAAAAATAACAGCAGCTGTGTGACAAACCTTTGTGGTTTTCCCATTATAAGCATCCCTCCATTTCCCTCCAATGAGGCCCTGTGTTCTCAACAGCCCAGAACTGTTAAGCTGGGAAGCATATAAATTCTTATTAATTTATCGAACACATGATTCGTAAGAAACAGAAACGAAAAAGAAAAAGAAACTTGGTTGATGCAATTTACCGAACACTTAGTGTGCAAGTTGGAAAATGGTGGAAACGACAACAATTCGATACCGATTCGTAAACCACAACCTGCAACATACCCATCATAAATTTATAAATTGGCCGAATGAAAATGAACTGTAAAAACAAACAGGGCTCATAAATCCCTAATCAGAATCCACATTCTCCCTTATATCCAAAAGATTCCCTAACCTGGAAGGTCATTGAAATGGAAAAAATAGAGAAACTTATGAGTAAGTGAATCTTAAATGAAATGAGATTGAGGGAACGAAATGAATATTGAAATGAAAATGCATTCGGAAAAGGTAAGTGGTGCACCTGTTCTTGGTTAAACCGGAAAATGTTGTCGGCGGTTGAGCCCGGACAGCTGCCCTACCTGGCCGGGCGCTGGCTCCGCCACTGCTGTCATTACACTTCGAAACTTACATTGTTAGTTGTCCTCAAAAAACTCATTATTAACTGTGATCTTTCTCTGAACATTGTACTTACTAAACCAATGACATACATCAACCGTTATGGGATTATCACCAACGTTCTTTGCTACAATCCAACATAATCCAAAGAGTTTTTCTTCAACTTTTTATATACTCAATTATCTCTCAATCTCACCATTCACTTTTATTGAAACAATATGATAAACACTTATTCACATACAATTAACATTAAACATGTGAATTTGCTAATTTTCTAAAAATTTGTCACTTGCTATTCAAAAACACGCTTTCGAGGTCTTCTAAAGATTGTAACTCGATTTATATAAAGGTAGACAACTTACTAGGTCTGTTAGCATTGCTTTCAAATCATCCTTCTCTAATCACTTTATCCATTTTTCTTATTTACCAAAAGAAAATCAAAGTCTTAACTTTTCTTATAAACCTATACACGCATAGTTGGTCCTAGTCAATTATTTGTTGTATAATTTTTAAATTTAATAACCATTTTAAAATGTGTGCTTTTCTTCTAAGAATCTTTGTTTTGGTATTTGAGTATACACATAATCTTCTAAAAAAACACAAAAAAAAAAAACACAATGTTGTAACAATTATTCACAATAACAGAATTGAAAAAGTAAAAGGGTTATATAATATGAATTAATACACCAAGTTGCTTACTTATAATTCAATAAATATTTTGATATACATAAAAATCTTCACAAGAAGAAAAGCAAAAAGAAAATCACAAAATTAAACTTGCAGATCAAACAAGAATGATCAAGCTTATTTTAAGCAGAATTCAAAACTTACAAAGTAGGAAAAATAAGCACAAGAATAAAACTATGACATTTGTATCATCTGATTCATGGTTGAACCATTGGTTCTCCTCTCTCTTGCTCTTCTTTTCACTCTTCTCTTAGGCTTCCCACCAAATATCATCACAAGCCATCTTGGCTTTCCAGTTAAAAACATGCAATATCCAATCCCTATTCCTAACACAAATCCACATCCATATCCAATTGCCACTGGCTTCCATCCAAATCCAAATTTCTCTTCACTCCAAAACTTGTTAGGTGAAGGCGAAGGTAGAGATTGTTGTTCGGGTCCACACTTCTTTGATAACGGGAATCCGCATAATTCCAAGTTTCCTTCGTATGAATCATTTGAGAATGTATTGAACTGATTTCCTCGAGGTATTTCTCCCACAAGATGGTTGTTGGAAAGATTCAAAACTTCAAGGCTTTTGAGATTTGTGAATTGGGGAGGAATCATACCAATCAACATATTTGAGGAGAGATCCAACCATTCCAAGTTTGTCAAGTTTTGCATGGATTGGGGAATATGACCAATGAGTTTGTTATGGGAAAGGTTAAGTCCAATGAGTTCATGAAGCTCTCCGATAACATTCGGAATCTCTCCTTCAAATTTGTTTCTTGACAAATCAATAATTACAAAGATTTTTGGAATTTTTACCATTGGCATATTGATTCCTTTCATTATCACAATAATAGAATCATAGTAATTCTTATATTGCTCTGATCCGTTGCTTGATTTAAATCTAAGTGTTGAAGCTGGTACACCAGGAATAAAAGCTTTTTCCATATATGACATTCCTTTCTGAAATTGAATAACATTTTTCATGGCTTCAAACTTTTTAAAATAGGTTTTGGGTAGAGGACCGCTAAAGTTATTTCCTGAGATATCAAAAATAATTAAACTGGGAAATGGATAATTGATCTTTTGATTAGCAATGGAACCATGCAACTTATTGTCTCGCAAAACCAATACTTTCAAATTTTGCAGAGTTTGAAGCCAGTAAGGAAATTTGTCTTGTATTCTATTGCGGCCAATATTTAAAACTTCCAGCTTTTTGCACTCGGACAAAGTTTTCGGTAAACTGTCTTGTAATTGGTTGCCAAAAAGATTCAGAGTGGAAAGTTGGCTGTTCTTTGAAAAGTTATTTGGCAAAGTGCCATAAAATTTGTTCATTTGTAGATCCAAAACATGAAGAGATGATAATTCAACAAGACATTGTGGAATGAAACCTGTCAAGTCATTGTGTGCAAGATTGAGAAATTGTAGTGAATTCATGTTGCAAATTGACATAGAAAGTTCACCTTGAAGTAAGTTAGAACTAAGATCAAGAAAACCGAGCCAGTTACTTCTTGAGGGTTGATCTATCGATGTGAACAAGTTTTGAGAGAGGTTCAAAAATCCAAGTGAGTTAATTGTTTCAAGTAACCAATTAGGAACTATTCCATTAAATTTGTTATTGGACATATCAAGAGAATTCAAACTCGGGAGTTTTCCTAGGAATTTGGGAAGTTCATTCAAACTCAAAGAAGACAACTTCAATTCATTTAGTCTAGGAAAACTGTAGTTGACACTGGATTCAATGCTTAGTGCTAATTGGCTATTATGTGAAAGAGACAAAGAAAGCAAATTTTGAAGTTTGGAGAGTTTTTGAAACTCAACAACACCACTGAAGTTGTTTGATGATAGACATAAAACAGCTAGGTTTGAAAGGTTGAAAATTGATTTTGGAATATTGCCTTGTAGCTTATTGTCGCATATAGAAAGCTCTTGTAGGGAATATGATGAGACTGTACTAATATGCCCCGTAAATTGATTGTTTGATAGATATAAATATTTCAAACAAGGCAAAGAAAACAGGGAGGAAGGAATTGTTCCGTTTAACAAGTTATAATCTAAAAACAAAGTAGTGAGTTTTTGAATCCCTGATATTTTGTTGAGTAAGGGACCCACAAATTTATTACAAGAACAATCTAATGTCACAAGTTGATTCAAGTTAAATAACGAAGAAGGAATTTGTCCTTCTAAATTGTTTGAAGATAGAGAGAGATGTTGCAGTTTGGTCATCCCACCAAACACATCTGGGATCTGACCATTAAATGAATTGGATGAAAGGTTTAAGGCAATGAGATGACGAAGGTTTGAAAGTGATATTGGAAGTTCACCTCCAATTTTGTTATGACTCAAATCTATTTCTTGAAGGCGATTAGATTGGTGAAATACATTTGAGATTTGGCCACTAAGATCATTGAAAGAGAGATCAAGAGAAGTTAGACGTGGAAGAGTCAAAAGTGAGGATGGAATTGAACCATTAAGGGAGTTTGAGTTGAGATTTAGAGAAGTAAGATATGTGAGATTAGAAAATGATGGAGGAATTGGTCCTTGGATATCATTGAAAAAGAGATCTAGAGAAGTAAGATATGTGAGATTAGAAAATGATGGAGGAATGGGTCCTTGGAAATGATTATGGGAAGAATCCAAAATTCTAAGAAAAACACTACAACTCAATTTTGGAAGTTGGTCTCTAAGGTTATTGAATGACATATCTAGTTTATGTATACCTGGTATGCAGAGAATATGGTTTTTGAACTTTCCGCTTAATCCTGTGTTTCCAAGATTTAAAGTAATCAAAGAGGAAGATTGATTGAAGATAAAATCAAGGGAGTTTGGTCTTATTGAAGACATATTTGTGTCATCCAAAAACATCTCATGTAAATTTGTTGCATTTTGCACAAGTCTCTTCAAAGTGTTCACTTTCCAAATTAAGTCACTATTTTGAGAGAGATCAAGTGATTTTAATTTAGAAAGATGTGAGATTTGAGAAGAAACAACACCTTGAAAGAAACAGAAAGACAAGTCAAGATGTGTGAGACTCTGAAATTCACCAAACTTAGAATGAAAATGGGAGGGAAAGAAATCATTGCGAGAAAGGTTGAGTGTTTGGAGATGAGAAAGATGGAAAAGGGTACTGTTGGGATTTAATATTCCTGTAAGGCCTTCAAAGGGAAGGTTAAGGCCAATCACGTGACCAGAGACAGCGTGGCAAGTCACACCATGCCATGAACAACAATCACTCCCATTTTTCCATGTTGATGTTTTCATAGGACTAAGTTCATCTTGTGTAAATGAGGACTTGAATTGAAGCAAAGCAGAATGCTCATGAGGATGACATAAGAAATGGAAAGAAAAGAAGGATGGAAAATGAAACAAGGAAAGATGTAAAAACAGAAACAACCACTTCATGGAGGATTGATTTTCTCCAAACAAAATTAAGTTTCCATGAAAATGGAAACGAAGGTAACATAAATATTTATACCCAAAACTTAAATACAAATTATATCTCAAATTTATTTTTTATAACAAATTTTAATTCTATAAAGTCGACTAAAGATATTTTTGTGGAATCTTAAAGCTGGAAAATGTCTATCCATATAAAACATATTTGGACTAATCGTATTCTTTATTTAATTAATTACCCATTGCTCATCATAATTAACTGTTAAATGGAATTGTGATTTATCAACTTTATTAGACTAATATTATAAAAAATGTAAGAGTATATATTTAAATTCATTTCATTGAATGATTTTATTAAGAGTTACATTGAATAATTTCACCCATACAATTACACTTTAGTATTTAACTATTCATTAACACATCCATCAAACTGTTGGTGCAAAGGTAGAATAAATGATGAAAGGTAGAAATATTCTATTTAAGAATGACGGCAGAAGAAAACAGGATTAAGAGTTACAATGATTGTCACCCTATTTATAAGCTAAAACTAGGGTTACTAGAATAAGATAAATACTAAAATACCCTCTAACAAACTTAGGGCTTAAGAAAATAATATAATAAAATATGAATTATTACTAATACCATCCCTTAATTCATATTCCATCAAAACTTGTAACACCAATTCCATCCCTTAATCTGAGAAATTGATCAGTCTTGATAGCTTTCGTCAGAACATCTGCCAACTGCTTCTGAGTGCTGCAGTGTACAACTTCTAACACTCTACTCTGAACTTGATGTCTCAGAAAATGATATTTGGTCTCAATATGCTTACTTCTCCCATGCAGCACTGGGTTTCTGGCAATGTTGATTACAGACTTGTTGTCAATCATCAACTTCAGAGGTTTGTCTACCTTAATCTTCAGATCCTGCAACAGATTCAGAATCCACACAGCTTGGCATGCAGTAACAGCACCTGCAATGTATTCAGCTTCACAGGTTGACAACGCCACAACAGGTTGCTTCTTGGAACACCAAGAAATGGGACCTCCCAGAAATTTGAACAAGTACCCAGATGTACTTCTTCTGTCAACTCTGTCTCCACACCAATCAGAGTCTGAATAACTCAGAAGTTCTGACTCATTATTTCCTCCAGAGGGAAATAACACTCCATACTTCAGAGTTCCTTTGATATACCTCAGAATCCTGACAGCAGCTTGGTAATGGGACCACTTAGGTTTACTCATGAACCTACTAACCATCCCAACTGAGTAGCAAATATCAGGTCTGGTATTGCACAGATACCTCAGAGAACCAACCAACTGTTTGAAGGTTGTAGCATCCACATCCTTTCCTTCAGAGTCTGAATCCAGTTTCTGATTTGTATCAGAAGGTGTGACAGCCATCTTACAATTCTTCAGATCAAATCTCTTCAGAAGTTCTAATTCATACTTGAGTTGATGCAAAATGATACCTTTCTCAGAATATCTGAACTCCATCCCTAGAAAGTATGTCATTTTGCCTAGATCAGTCATTTCAAATTCATTCATCAGAACTCTCTTGAACTTGGCTATCTCCTGTTCAGAACTTCCAGTCAATAGTATATCATCAACATATAAACATACCAGAGTCATATTGCCTTCAGAAGTATGCTGAACATAGACACCGTACTCCATCTCACATTTCTGAAAGCCTTGCTTCTTGAAAAATGAATCAATCTTCTGATTCCAAGCTCTGGGCGCTTGTTTCAATCCATATAGAGCTTTGTATAATCTGTACACCATCCCTTCCTGATTCTTTTTCACAAATCCAGGAGGTTGTGACACGTAAACTTCTTCTTCTAATGGACCGTTCAGAAATGCAGATTTTACATCTAAATGCATCAGAGGCCAATTCCTGTTAGCAGCTATTGCAATCACCATTCTGATTGTTTCATGTCTTGCTACAGGTGCAAACACTTCAGAATAATCTAGCCCAGGTTTCTGTAGAAATCCTCTGGCTACCAACCTTGCTTTATGTTTGCCAATTGAGCCATCTGGCTTTAACTTCTGCTTGAAAACCCATCTGACGCTGATGGCTTTCTTGTCTTTTGGAAGTTCTGTCAGCTTCCAAGTCTTGTTTCTCTCTATAGCATCAAGTTCTTCTTTCATGGCCTTTAGCCATAGCTTCTGCTTAAGAGCCTCTTCTGTACTTATGGGTTCAGAGTCTATTAACATGGCACACTGAATAACTTCTCCTTCAGAGTCTACTTCAATGTCTTGCAGCATGTCAAATTCTGCAAATATTCTGGGAACGCTTCTGATTCTTTGTGGTCTCTGAACTTGTTCAGAGTCTTGGGCTTCAGATGATTGACTTCCAGAGCTTTGACCATCTTCAGAGTCTGGCATATTTCCAGAGTCTGAATTGCCACCAAGATCTGGATTGCCATCAGAGTCTGAATTATCAGAGTCTGGGTCATCAGAGTCACCTTCATCTTCTGAGTCATCTTCAGAGTTTGAATCAGTATCAGAGTCAGAGTCAACGTCAGGATTTACTCCAACTTCAGAAATTCTTAACTCTGGCCTTTCTTCAGAGGTTCTAACATCAGAATCAGATTGAGACTTATTCCAATTCCAAACTTCTGATTCCTTCACAATCACATCTCTGCTGAATTCAATTTTATTGGTTTCTGGACAATAGAGCTTGTATGCACCTGTACTGTGGTACCCTATCAGAATCATCACTTTGCTTCTATCATCCAGCTTCTGTCTTCTGGCTTCTGGAACATGTTTATAGCAAACAGAACCAAATACCTTCAGATGACTAACACTTTGCTTGTCTCCAGTCCACTTCTGCATAGGAACTATTTCCTTCAACTTCTTCGTAGGACATCTGTTGAGTACATACGTTGCAGTGGCAACAGCTTCTCCCCAGAGCTTCTGAGGAAGCTTCTTCTCCTTTAGCATGCTTCTCACCATATCAAGCAAAGTACGGTTTCTTCTTTCAGCAAGACCATTGTGTTGAGGGGTATAAGGAGCAGTAACCTCATGCTCAATTCCATTCTCCTCACAGAACTTCTGAAACTCTTTGGAGTTATACTCACCTCCACCATCAGTTCTAAGAATCTTCAACTTCTGACCACTCTGATTCTCAGCCTTCATTCTGAACTTCTTGAATTCATCAAACACCTCGTGTTTGAACTTAATAAGGGATACCCATGTCATTCTTGTGAATTCATCAACAAACAACACAAAGTATTTATTCCCTCCAATGGATGCTACTGGAAATGGACCACACACATCAGAATGTACAACTCCCAAGGCATGTTTTGCTCTTGGAGCAACTTCTGATGCAAATGGCAATCTTGGTTGTTTTCCTTCCATGCAAACTTTGCATGACTTTTCAGGCTTCTTAATTGCAGGAATTCCATGTACCAATTTCTTTGAATTCAGATGTTGTAAGCTTTTGAAATTCAAATGTCCAAATCTTCTGTGCCACAGCTCACTCTCCTTCTCAGTACTTGTTGCACTAAGACACTCTGAGTCTGCAGTTCTGACATTCACCTTGAATGTTCTATTCCTTCCCTGTTCTGACTCCATAATCAACTTCTAATTACAGTCATACAGCTTCAGAAGATTGTCCTTCATGGTAACTGAGAAACCTTTCTCAATTAATTGTCCCACACTCATCAGATTGCTTCTGATGCCAGGTACATACCACACATTCTGAATCAATGCTATTTTCCCATTGTTCAGAGTCACTCTGACATTTCCCATACCTTCTGCATTAAGATATTTGTCATCAGCACATCTGATCTTTGTTCTCTTTTCAAAGTCAAAGTCAACCAGCCATTTCTTGTTTCCAGTAAGATGATTTGAACAGCCAGTGTCCATATACCACCAGTCTGTCAGATCATCAGATTCAGAGGCCATCAACAGCACAGATTCGTCATTAGAGCCTCTGGCTATATTTGCTTCTTCTGATTTCTTCTCCTTGTTTGACCAACAATCTCTAGCAAAGTGACCAAACTTCTTACAACAGTAACATTGGATCTTCTTCTTGTCATACTTCTCTTTTCCCTTCTGAGCATTCTTTTGTCTATCAGAGGTTGAGGTTTCTGACTTCTGACCACCATCAGATCTTCTCTTGGCTTCTGACTGCTTCTGATACCTCCAATCAGAAGTTGCTTTCAGAGCCTGCTGCTCTACTTCCCTTTCAGAAGTTCTCTCAGTCAAATGCAACTCTTGCGCTTCTAAACTGCTCTGTAGCTCTTCAATTCTCATTGTGCTCAGATCTTTGGAATGTTCTATTGCTACCACAATGTAATCAAATTGAGGAGTAAGGGATCTCAACACTTTCTCCATGATTGTTTCTTCCGAAAGAGTTTCCCCACATGCCTTCATCTCATTAGTGATCAGAATCACTCTGGAGATGTATTCAGAAACTTTCTCATTATTCTTCATGTTGAGATTCTCATATTGCTTTATCAAGGACTGAAGCTTCACCTTCTTCACTGATGCGTCACCACCATAACATCTAACCAGTGTGTCCCACGCAGCCTTTGCTGTCGTTGAATCTGCAATCTTCTCAAACACATTTACATCAACACATTGATGAATAAAGAATAATGCTTTTTGATCCTTCTTCCTTACTTCCTTCTGCGCGTTTTTCTGTTCATCTGTTGCATCTGCTGCTACTGGAACATAACCATCGGTGACAAGATCTAGAACATCTTGAGCACCAAATAGTACACGCATTTGGATCATCCAACGATTCCAGTTTTTACCATCAAATACTGGAAGTTTGGTGTTCATGTTGCCGTTTCCGTTCATCTTCTACCTTGCACAATACACTCAGATTTCTCACACAGTGTTTCCCAACCCACAGAATAAAATTCTGATCAGATTTTGTTCAAGATTCAACACGAATCTAAGAATCAAAATCAAACACACAAGACCTCACGTTCACTCGTGTTTCCCAATGAATCTGAACCGGAGCTCTAGATACCAATTGTTGGTGCAAAGGTAGAATAAATGATGAAAGGTAGAAATATTCTATTTAAGAATGACGGCAGAAGAAAACAGGATTAAGAGTTACAATGATTGTCACCCTATTTATAAGCTAAAACTAGGGTTACTAGAATAAGATAAATACTAAAATACCCTCTAACAAACTTAGGGCTTAAGAAAATAATATAATAAAATATGAATTATTACTAATACAAACAACTAGCAAAATTGAAATTGAACACGTTTAATTTATATTTCAAAAATAATTTTAAAAACACAAATATGAAGTGAATTCAGCAAAGTATTATAATCAACAATAAAAATTTACTTTGATAAACTTATCTGCACATATTCCTCATATTTTTAATTCTTAAAAAAAATATATAATGTATAAAATATTTTTCTATTTAATTAAAAGAAGTCAATAATCAATATTTAAATTAGAAAATACAAATAACTAGCATTGAGTTACTTTCATGCCAAAATCCAATTTCTTCTCTTAACATATTTGATAGCCATTATGATTTCATGCTATTCAATTTGAAAGGAGGTGTAAATTCCAATCTTAACTATAAAATTATCGAAAATATTCCTAAATTATTCCAAAACATGTCATCTCAAGTTGATTTTTCTAGATTTCCCTTTCAAATTCTATTTATATTGAACTTAAATCAATTATTACTAAAAAAAACAACAAAATTTTGATTTAACATATTATTTATTAATAGTATAAATTAAAACTGTTTGAATTTAAATTTTAATAATTAATTTTGTAAATGAGTTGAAATAAGAAGACTAAAACTATAATTTAACATATTATTTATTAATACTATATATTAAATTTTATCAAATACACTGAATTATAGAAACACTTTTTATATGTGGCTACCAAATCATATTGTACCATTATTACATAAATTATCAATATTAAATTCTTTATGACAAGTTGCAAATTTGGAAGGTTGCAAGTAAATTTTGTTGTATCTATAAATTGACTTGGAAGTCTTCGGCAAATGTAGAATTGGTCAAAACTTTTAAATCATTAATTTCTTATCTCATTGAGATCATTATAATCCTTCCATTGCAGATATGCATATGACTTATTTTGAATCTCATCTTCAAATTTATTTCTTTGCTGTATCAAAAGTTTTCCAATTATTATCTAGTGGCTAATTGAACAAATAATAAATGAATTTTATATGAAAAAAATAATATCATCAACAAAGAGGAAAATACTTAATTTTTTAAGCTGACCACAAATTCTATTCATTAACGTTAGAAGATGCAATTCATTGTTTAGGTAGAAGATGTAATTCATTGTTTAATAGAAAAGTTGTATTCGATATATTGGTATTCTACTTGTTAAAATAGAATGCGACATAAACACTTGTTCGTTTCAAACGCAAATCAATCAACCGTAGTTTTTCGAACTACGGATGTTCTGATTTCTCATTTGTTAATGGGAATACGTAGGCATATGATTGAGAGATCCTAGCGAGCTACCTTCCTACATTTTTCTTTTTACCTCAAACCTTTACCTGTAGTCCCACGAACTACGACGTTCTGACTTTCCCATTGCATGAAGGAATACGTAGGCACAAGAGCCTCAATCCTTAGCGAGCACCCTAATAAATAACCACCATTTTCTCCTTAGAAGCGAATCCCTTAGAAGACAAACAAACGTAGCTAACTTTTCTCGAATCGAATCAAGAGGTTTCCGTTGAGTACAACGGACGTAGAGGGTGTTAATACCTTCCCGCTCGCGTAATCGACTCCCTAACCCGGAATATTGGTTGCGACAACCTTATTCATGTCCTTTCATTTTAAAAGGTTTTCTCGATATTTCCCTATCCCTTCTTGGGACGAATAAAGTTCGGTGGCGACTCTGTTTTTCCGCGTCCATCGCGAGGATTGTATTTTTCGAGGTACGACACTTGCCATAAGTTAATCTTCTTAGGAGTGGTTACTCTTCAATTGTATGGTTGTTGTTAAAGTCTATCCCAACCTTTGTGAATCATGCAATAGTTAAATCTCAAGGAAAGTGATAATTGCCTGGTGTTTTTCATATCTTCTTCTTGGAGTCTCATCAAGATGTTTGATATGAGTGTTCCAGAGTTCTGTCTAGGGTGAAGGTGTTAGAACTGGAAGTTCCAATCTTGATGTTGTTTTCTCATGATCAAGGATCTTGCGAAAAGGATTCCAATTGGTCACATATGGAGGAAGGTGTGTCAAATAACCGTTGTTATTTGAGTATGCTCCAAGGATTGTGTTGTCTCCACATGTTGAAACACTGGCTCTTGCAAGAGCTAATGCGCCTTATTTTTTGTGGATTGTGCAAGATGAAGATTTGAAGGATATAAGACTAAAGGACAGAGGAGAAACAAACCTTGTTGAGAAGTATGTCTATGGTATGATGACCAGTTTATACCTTGGTGTTTGTAAGAGGGAATCTCCCATTTGGATGCTTAAGGATGGTTGCAGACTCTGTAATGTCAGACAGGATGTTTGAACATTGTGCTTCTGGGTTGAAGCTTCATGAGGCTTGCGAGAACTTATTTCTCTTTGTGGTATTATACCTTCTGTGATGGTCTGTGATCTATGCTTGAAGATTAATCGGTTGCAGTTGTGACTTATTGTGATCCTCATGTGTTTCTTGCAAAGGGAAATGTATGGATTACTATGCAATAGTAATTCCTATGGAGGTTGACTCCAGAACCAAAGTAGATGATTCCTGTGGTTGAGGCTGATGCCCTAAATGATGTTGGAACATCATTCATGCTATTGGTTATTCTTGGAGGATGATTGAGTTTGATTTTCATCTTTAGAGTTATATCTATTTATTGTGGAGTATGGTGTAGAGCTAGTGATCAAGACTATGTGGATTTTGATTATTTGTGAGTGAATGGTAGCTTCTGCTAGAAGTCTCTTTAGAAAAGATTGTATCAGGTTGAATCTTGAGAAGGAAGCAGGATGAGAATGTATCTTTCTTCATATGAGAAGGTGTTTGATGTCTTCCAAGTGTGAATGACTTTTTGGCTAACCAAGGAGTTAAGAGAATTGGTGGATACGAGCATTCCAAGTTTGATTGGTCTTTTCTCTCAAGAACAAGGTTGTCTATGACTGTAAAATTCAAGAGGGATTTATACAGTGTGTGAATGTGTTCAGGGGAAGACTGATCAATGGTGGCATTTGTAACACCCCACTTCCCAAAACAAATAAAATATAAACATTATAATTAAACATCAGAGTTTTCATCATTTACAGTGGGATATCACATCACCAATAAGTCATCAAAATACTTTATTGATTATTTTCAAAATAATACAACGGAAATTGTCATTTCAACATTCTTGGCCATCTGCCAGATTTCATAAAATCTCTATTATTATAATTCACCAAAATGTGATACGTCACATGATTACAACAAGTTTGACGCAAAACAATTAAACCACCCATATCCCGTGTTACGTATCAGAGCACCCTAAGACTCGACCTGTACACCGCTATCCAAGCTATCTATGTACCTGGATTATCTGTACTTCCGAGGAAGCACAGACCACAACAACAAACAACAAAGGGGTGAGAATCACGATCAAATAATAATGGTATAATAGTACATGAAATAAAAGGAAGAATCTATATAAATCATTTCACATACATATTATCCGGACTCACTGTCCCATCGTTCAATCACAATTACAATCACGCAACACGTGCACACACACACACCCTGAAACATACGGTATCGACTCATTCTTCCGTCAGATTCTCCTAGGAACCGAATATAACCATCGCATCAAGCGAGGTTCTGCAGATCCTACACGGGATCAATTATAACCATCGCATCAAGCGAGGTTCTGCAGATCCTACACGGGATCAATTATAACCATCGCATCAAGCGAGGTTATGCAGATCCTACACGGGATCAATTATAACCATCGCATTAAGCGAGGTTCTGCAGATCCTACACGGTATCAATTATAACCATCGCATCAAGCGAGGTTCTGCAGATCCTACACGGGATCAATTATAACCATCGCATCAAGCGAGGTTCTGCAGATCCTACACGGGATCAATTATAACCATCGCATCAAGCGAGGTTCTGCAGATCCTACACGGGATCAAATATAACCATCGCATTACGCGAGGTTCTGCAGATCCTACACGGGATCAATTATAACCATCGCATCAAGCGAGGTTCTGCAGATCCTACACGGGATCAAATATAACCATCACATTACGCGAGGTTCTGCAGATCCTACACGGGATCAAATATAACCATCGCATCAAGCGAGGTTCTGCAGATCCTACACGGGATCAATTATATACTAACATCATACACCGCAGTGTATACTACACGACACACTCAACATTCATGCCAAATCGTTATGCATTTTTAATCGAATTAAACGATGCACAAAATTGCCCAAACGGCTACAATTCATAACCTAGGATTCACGCCTATCGGCTACCCACAATACATCACGAGCCATCACACCATCTTCTAAATCAAGGAAGGGTCGATCGCAATCGGAACCCCAAGTCACAACTGCACCCAACAGCAGAGAAGACTCATTCTGCTACGTTCGCTACACGCTCGCCTAGCGAGCTGCTAGCGAACGTTCGCCACCTTCTCGCCTAGCGAACTGCTAGCGAGCAAGAACAAAAGCTACAGACTTCGTTCGCTACCTCGTTCGCTAAAGCGAACCCCCAGCGAGCCATTCGCTACTCCATTCACTGCCAGCAAAGGAGACCAAAACACCACTGTCCCAAGTCTGGGACCGTTCGCTACGCACTCGCCTAGCGAGATGCTAGCGAACACTCGCGACCTGCTCGCCTAGCGAGCGTCTGCGAAATGAACTTTCTCCCACTGTTCAGAATCTAAACACCCGATGAAATTTCCCGATAAATCCCCACTTGTTCCCAGTAGCCTTAGCCTAACATATATTGACTAATCTACGGTATCTAAACGTGATTCTAACCAATAAACATCAGTTCTACCGATTAACTCATTTATGCCCTAAATGGAAAAATGAGGAAAACATTCCAACAACTAACACAATCCATACATAATCATAAACATTAATAAGATGATGATACTTCACACCCTTACCTGATTATTTGCAAGCTTTGATCGATTCTTCCAGCCTCTAGGTTTTTCTCTTCTTTCTTCCCTCTTTCCCTTCTCTTCCTTTCTTTCTTTTCTTTTTCTTTCCAATGTTACTAACTTTCTTTCTCTTCTCTTTTTATCTCATCTTTCCATTTTTTCCTCTCCACTAACTAATCAAATCTCATAAATTAACCACTTAACATAAAATAGGAAAATGTCTATAATACCCTCCAAAACTATTTTCTCAGAAAACTCCCAAATTCGGTTAAAATAGGATAATATGTAAACATAACATATTTTCATGCAAATTCCACCTCAAAATAATATTCGCCCAATTAAACCAAAAAGGACTCAACGAAAAAGGAATAATCGAAATCGGGGCGTTACAATTCTCCCCCACTTAGGAATTTTCGTCCTCGAAAATATCTCCTTGTTCAAATCATACCGGACACGACTTTCACGCCTCCTCTCCATTTCCCAAGTTACACATGATCGCCCACATGCATACTTCTATACCGCAATCATAGTTATGCCACGTGACTCATATAAACCCATCAATCCTCATCAATCTCCATGGGAGATTGTGGGTACACCACTTGCACCTCACCAGGAACGACATCTCGGTCATTCTACCCTGGTGATCATCCCACTAGGGACGAAGCATAGTCATAACACTTATACCTCATCAGGAATGTTACTTAGTAATGTCCAATACACAAAGCTAAGCCCCACAAGAAGTCTCCGCATAACCAACTCATATCGCAAAATTGCTTAGCCAGTTCCAACTCTCTCTATCATCCTTTTCATCATATGCAAGGATCTTCAAATTACAGCATAAGCTACCACATTATCCTTTCCCGGATGATAATCTCAGTCTATAACCACAATCCTTCTAGAGTTCCCAATTACTTTCTTTGTCTCACATACTATGCTTCCAAATTAAGCAGATACCTCAAGCTCTGGCGGTCACCATCATCCTAAAGCTCAAACTAACCAATTGAAACCCCCAACTCGGGAACAACCACAACAGTAACCAACTCCAAATTACTTGTCAGACAATTACTCTTATGTACTCCAAGTTGTCGTAAGGCATGACTACAACTTACTAATGTTGCACTGAACACATCTTCCAATCATATCAACAGAGCTTCTCACAACACAACAATTAATTCTGTCGAGCCCGGCACAACCCATACACGAGTTGTTGACAGCTCTCCAGAAACCCTTTGAAACTCTCCTCACCGCAGCATAAAACTGCTTCTTCTCCCGTACTGATAACTCAAGTTCCTTATGCTCAATATGATCCTCTATTCTCTTCTTTGAATATACCAAAATATCATCGGTGAACACAATCATTGCTTCAATCAATCAAGTATGGAGAATCCTCATGCCAAATGGTTACTCGGTTTCGCAAACTGTGGCAAAAACACGCACCACACACTCTGCATCCACTACTAAATCAAAAAATAGTCCATCAATAAATAACTTAATTCCATGCCAATACTTCACCATCACCTAGATCATTGGACTAGCTTTCCAACGCTTCGAACCGTGCGTCATTCCGAGTTACGGTCCTCCCGTTACGACAAAAATACTAAAACAACTTTCTCTGCCCAGGACCTCCTCGCTAGGCGAACATAGTAGCGAGCGTGGAGTCGTTCGCTAGCATGCTCGCTAGACGAAGACCTGGCGAACATGACAGTCCAAAATCTTAATTTCGACCGTTACCTGACTTCCGAGTGTCCGATTTCGATTCTGTAAAAAGCTGTGATCTCGGAATTTGACGTACTGCAACAATTTCACACTTAGAAGACCATACAACACATCCTCGACTCTTGGAATACTTAAAGGCCTTGTTACAACAATTTGCACTCCACGTTAATATTTTCTTTATCATCCACCGGATGTCACTATCCATCCTTTACATAAGCGACCTCATAATCCGTCGTCGTAGCACACATCTCAAGCACCAGTCTCAAACTGCTCAAATAATTTAATTATCTTGATTATCCAAAAAGATACATAACAGGGAGCTCTCAATATAAGATAAATTCTCGTAACTAAGTCAACCACAACTCCACTCCGCGCTCTAGTTGTGTATCACTATCTTGTCAGGATGACTTCCAAACAGTCACAATTATTCGGCAAACCGCTAACTCCTCACTTGTAGCATCCTAGAGAAGCACAAGTTTTTCCCCCACTTAATCATTCTCACTCCTTGCAGACAAAGGTTAAATACCAAACGCGCACCGACAGTGTTTTCACACACATGTCGTGTACAAAGGGACAACCAACATTAGACAACTTGGCCGGATGGACCGACCTGCTCTGATACCACTTGTAACACCCCACTTTCCAAAACAAATAAAATATAAACATTATAATTAAACATCAGACTTTTCATCATTTACAGTGGGATATCACATCACCAATAAGTCATCAAAATACTTTATTGATTATTTTCAAAATAATACAGTGGAAATTGTCATTTCAACATTCTTGGCCATCTGCCAGATTTCATAAAATCTCTATTATTATAATTCACCAAAATGTGATACGTCACAAGATTACAACAAGTTTGACGCAAAACAATTAAAACACCTATATCCCGTGTTACGTATCAGAGCACCCTAAGACTCGACCTGTACACCGCTATCCAAGCTATCTATGTACCTGGATTATCTGTACTTCCGAGGAAGCACAGACCACAACAACAAACAACAAAGGGGTGAGAATCACTATCAAATAATAATGGTATAATAGTACATGAAATAAAAGGAAGAATCTATATAAATCATTTCACATACATATTATCCGGACTCACTGTCCCATCGTTCAATCACAATTACAATCACGCAACACGTGCGCACACACACACCCCGAAACATACGATATCGACTCATTCTTCCGTCAGATTCTCCTAGGAACCGAATATAACCATCGCATCAAGCGAGGTTCTGCAGATCCTACACGGGATCAATTATAACCATCGCATCAAGCGAGGTTCTGCAGATCCTACACAGGATCAAATATAACCATCGCATTACGCGAGGTTCTGCAGATCCTACACGGGATCAATTATAACCATCACATCAAGCGAGGTTCTGCAGATCCTACACGGGATCAATTATAACCATCGCATCAAGCGAGGTTCTGCAGATCCTACACGGGATCAATTATAACCATCGCATTACGCAAGGTTCTGCAGATCCTACACGGGATCAATTATAACTAGGGCTGACAATGAACCAAACCAACTCGAAGATAGTTCGGAATTCGACTCGACAATTAAATCGTTGAACTAGGTTCATGAACCAAATGAGTTGAGTACGAGCGAAAAATTAAGTTCGTTAACTAAATGAGCTGAACTTGAACTATACATAGTTCGACTCGTTAGGTTCATGAGTCAACTCGATTACATATGAAAAGAATTATACTGTCTTTAAGATTAGGTTTAAATATTTACTTCAAATCTTAGACAAATTTTATCTTCAATTTATTAGTTTTTGAATTAGACTCTCAAATGTATCTCTTGAAAGTTGTGTAGGTTTTGAATTAGTAGATTTCGAAGATAAAGTTAAATTTCAATATGATAACTTTTATTTTATTTTAATATTTTATTTAAAAAATATATATTTATTTAAAATGTCAAATATTCTAAAAAATATATATATTTTAAAAAATAGTTTTTAAGTTCGTGAACCATGTGAGCTGAACCTAATGAGATGAACCTAACGAGTCGAACCGAACTGTTCGTGAACTTATAACGAGTCGAGTTTGAGCTTAAAAAAAAGTTCGTGTCGAACTCGAACTCGAACTCGAATTCGAAAAATTCTTAACGAGTCGAGCCGAGCTGAGGTGAGTTCGACTCGACTCGGCTCATTTCCAGCCCTAATTATAACCATCGCATCAAGCGAGGTTCTGCAGATCCTACATGGGATCAATTATAACCATCGCATCAAGCGAGGTTCTGCAGATCCTACACGGGATCAATTATAACCATCGCATCAAGCGAGGTTCTGCAGATCCTACACGGGATCAATTATAACCATCGCATCAAGCGAGGTTCTGCAGATCCTACACGGGATCAATTATAACCATCGCATCAAGCGAGGTTCTGCAGATCCTACACGGGATCAAATATAACCATCGCATTACGCGAGGTTCTGCAGATCCTACACGGGATCAATTATAACCATCGCATCAAGCGAGGTTCTGCAGATCCTACACGGGATCAATTATAACCATCGCATCAAGCGAGGTTCTGCAGATCCTACACGGGATCAATTATAACCATCGCATCAAGCGAGGTTCTGCAGATCCTACACGGGATCAATTATAACCATCGCATCAAGCGAGGTTCTGCAGATCCTACACGGGATCAAATATAACCATCGCATCAAGCGAGGTTCTGCAGATCCTACACGGGATCAAATATAACCATCGCATTACGCGAGGTTCTGCAGATCCTACACGGGATCAAATATAACCATCGCATCAAGCGAGGTTCTGCAGATCCTACACGGGATCAAATATAACCATCGCATTACGCGAGGTTCTGCAGATCCTACACGGGATCAAATATAACCATCGCATTACGCGAGGTTCTGCAGATCCTACACGGGATCAATTATAACCATCGCATCAAGCGAGGTTCTGCAGATCCTACACGGGATCAATTATATACTAACATCATACACCGCAGTGTATACTACACGACACGCTCAACATTCATGCCAAATCGTTATGCATTTTTAATCGAATTAAACGATGCACGAAATTGCCCAAACGGCTACAATTCATAACCTAGGATTCACGCCTATCGGCTATCCACAATACATCACGAGCCATCACACCATCTTCTAAATCTAGGAAGGGTCGATCGCAATCGGAACCCCAAGTCACAACTGCACCCAACAGCAGAGAAGACTCATTCTGCTACGTTCGCTACACGCTCGCCTAGCGAGCTGCTAGCGAACGTTCGCCACCTTCTCGCCTAGCGAACTGCTAGCGAGCAAGAACAGAAGCTACAGACTTCGTTCGCTACCTCGTTCGCTACAGCGAACCCCCAGCGAGCCATTCGCTACTCCATTCACTGCCAGCGAAGGAGACCAAAACACCACTGTCCCAAGTCTGGGACCGTTCGCTACGCACTCGCCTAGCGAGATGCTAGCGAACATTCACGACCTGCTCGCCTAGCGAGCTGCTAGCGAGCGTCTGTGAACTGAACTTTCTCCCACTGTTCAGAATCTAAACACCCGATGAAATCTCCCGATAAATCCCCACTTGTTCCCAGTAGCCTTAGCCTAACATATATTGACTAATCTACGGTATCTAAACGTGATTCTAACCGATAAACATCAGTTCTACCGATTAACTCATTTATGCCCTAAATGGAAAAATGAGGAAAACATTCCAACAACTAACACAATCCATACATAATCATAAACATTAATAAGATGATGATACTTCACACCCTTACCTGATTATTTGCAAGCTTTGATCGATTCTTCCAGCCTCTAGGTTTTTCTCTTCTTTCTTCCCTCTTTCCCTTCTCTTCCTTTCTTTCTTTTCTTTTTCTTTCCAATGTTACTAACTTTCTTTCTCTTCTCTTTTTATCTCATCTTTCCATTTCTTTCCTCTCCACTAACTAATCAAATCTCATAAATTAACCACTTAACATAAAATAGGAAAATGTCTATAATACCCTCCAAAACTATTTTCTCAGAAAACTCCCAAATTCGGTTAAAATAGGATAATATGTAAACATAACATATTTTCATGCAAATTCCACCTCAAAATAATATTCGCCCAATTAAACTAAAAAGGACTCAACGAAAAAGGAATAATCGAAATCGGGGCGTTACAGTATTTGGTCTCAACCCAAAGTTATTTGGTACAAGGAGTGTGGTCCTGGTATTTTTCTCACTTATGAGCATGGAAATGCTCATGTGATTCTTATGAGGTTGTGACGTCAGCAAAGATGTATTGACATCATGGTGTGTTGATCCTTTGTCTTAGTCAGCTCTGCTTGGGAGTGTGAATTGTTAAGGATATTGACGTACTTCAACTTTGCTCTTAATTCTTAGGACAAATCTGAGAAATAAGATTGGGTATTATCTGAGAGATATTTTTTAAATTACTAGTATGATATGACAAATTGATGAATTCCTATTGGGTGACGGTGTAAAATTTACACTGTCAGTGCATACTAATTAAATTCTATAATAATAATAATAATAAAATTAATAATAAGAAGATTTAAAATTGGAGATGAAAAATCAAATTAAGTCATGTGCATATCTACATATGAAAGAATTATAATGTTCTCAATGAGATAAGAAATGAATGATTTAAAAAAGTTTAGACCAATTCTATATTTGCAGAAGACTTCCAAGTCAATTTGTATACAAAACAAAATTTACTTGCAACCTTCCAATTTGTCACTTGTCATAAATAATTTAATTATGCTAATATTTAATAATGGTACAATTTATAATTTGGTTGCCACATTAAAAAGATATTCCATTCAGTGTATTTAATAAAATTAAATTCATACTATTATTTATTAATATGTTTAATTATAATTTTAATCTTCTTATTTCATCTCATTTACAAAATTTATTATTATAAATTAAAATCAAATTTTTTTAATTTACTCTAACATTTTTTATTTAAAATAAATAAAATACTCATTTTCAATAACACTTTTAAAATCGATGTATCATGATATCAAAAGAGTTTTATACTATGACTTATTAAATTTCACAAGCTGACAGTCATCCAAAAGATAAACACATTATTAATTTTAAGTATAAAAACATAAGAAAATATTAGAGTTTACTAAATTTAAAATACAAGTTTCAAGAGGATTGTTCTTATAATTTGGTTAGAATCTTGTTAGGGAGATTTAAATATAATATAATCTCTTACATGTTATAAGGGGACTGAATGTATTTTCGGATTGTAAGGAGAACCATGACAATTGTTGGTATTCTTTATTTTCTACACTTTACTGCTTTCATCGTCTAACATAACCAGAAAAGATAAAACCAATATTCATAAAAACCGGATAATTTTTTAAAGTCCTAATTCAACCCCCTCTTAAGCGCACTCATAACTTACAATTGACATCAAAGTAGGTTATAGGTAACCTATTCCTAAATATCCAGAATGGCATCCGCAAGTGCAAATCTTGTTTTTAAAGATGGTGGCAGCAACAATAAACCTCCACTATTTTCTGGTGAATACTTCGGTTTTTTGGAAAATTCGCATGAAGGCTCATTTGGAAGCGCAAGGAGAAGAAATATGGGATGTTGTCTAGAATAGTTCACATGTTCCTACAAGTGTTGTTAATGGTGTTGCAACGCCAAAGATTAAAAGTTCTAGGGATAAAGTTGATAAGAAAAAAGTTCAATGGCGCGTGGGAATTACCTGAGGAGGAAGAGAGTGATGATAACAACCTTTTGTATTCCGAGACAGAAGTCAGAGCCCCTCCTTCTGAAGCTCAAAAGGTAGGTTTTGATTTTTCTGTGTCAAACAACGTGTCTGCTGTTGGGGATAGCTTATAACAAAGTGTGGAAGGCGTTAGGACAAGAGGGATTAACCTTAAGAATCCAGTTGTTCTGATTCGTTCAAGAGGAACTAAACCAGATAATATTTTGGCTGAGTTGGAACTTCATCAATCCAAAGTAGCAGATCTAGGGCTTAATGGGGAATTGGTGGTTGATTTGGGCCCGCCTCTACCTACCAGTGGGCCTTCTGGAGGAGTTATTGGGCCTGTTTCTAGAGGTAAAGTTAAAAAGAAAAAATTACTTCATGAGGTTTATAACAACATTAAGATACCCTACACCCCCTCTTATTTTTCCACCCTGCTTCTCACGGCCCCCAAGGAAAACCCTCGACCTGTGTCAAAGGAAAATGCTAAGGAGGAAAGGAAGAAGAGTAAGCTGGTTAAAGATTTTTCAGGATCTAGTTCTGCTCTATTGTGATGTGACTCGATTACGGATACTGATGTGGAAAGAGGAAATTTGAGATGCAGAAGGGCCATTGAAGAAGTTCCATCTAAACTGGGCAATTATCTTAAGGTTCTGGGAATCCAGGGCGAAGATGAAGAGAACCTTGGGCGTATATTGAGGAAGTTGGATAAGGTAGATAAGGATGTTGTTTTAGGTAAGAAGGTTGTAGCTACTGTTGACCTATGAATCTTGTCTCCTTCAATGTTAGAGGATGTTGTAGTACCTTAAAGAGAAGGAGAATATCTCAAATTATTCAGAGAGGAAATGCAGATATATGCATGATTCTGGAAACCAAGATTATTAAGATGGAAGCAGGTATTGTTAACAACATGTGGAGTAGTTTTGACATGGATTGGTCAGCTCAGAATTCTGTTGGAAATTCTGGAAGTATTCTAACCATGTGGAATACTACTAGAATCTCAGCTTGTTCTATCTTCTGTGGGAAAGGCTTCATAGGACTGCACTTAGTTTGGAATAATCATAATTTGATTGTTATCAATGTTTATGCCCCTTGTGGATCAGTTGATAAAAGGAGGTTGTGGAGAGATCTGATTAAAATTAAAAGCAATTACCCTGATGTTGGTTGGATTGTGGGGGGTGATTTCAATTCGGTGAAAAATGGAGAGGAAAGGAAAGTCCTTAGTGGCAACAACTGTAGGGATATGAAGGATTTTAACGATTTCATTGAAGACTTCAATGTAACGAATCTGCCGGTATTCGGAAGTCGTTTCACTTGGTTCAACTCAAATGGTAAGAGCAGAAGTAGATTAGACAAAATCTTGGTTGATGATCGGGTTATATCTTTGTTTTCTTTGAAGAATCAAGTGGTGGGGGATAAAGACATATCAGATCACCGACCGGTGTGGCTGAAGTCCAATTTCGTCAATTGGGGGTCAAAACTATTTAGGTCTTTCAACTGCTGGTTTTATCATAAGGATTTCATCCCTTTCGTTACGAAATCGTGGAACTCATACCAAGTTTCATGCTCTTATTGCAACATCCTGTCCAAGAAATTTCAAGCCCTGAAATTAGACCTCAGATATTGGAATCACAATGTTTTTGGTTGGCTGGAATTAAATATTGAGGAAAATATTGCTGAGTTTAATAAGTTGGAGTTGGTTTCTGCTGAGGAATCTGGCCTACCTGATGACGATTTGGTTAGAGAGAAGACGCGGCATAAGGAGGAACTGTGAAAAAAATATGAGGATCAAAGAGAGCATGCTGGTCCAGAAATCCAGGGTCAGATGGCTGCAAAACGGGGATCTTAATACTAAGTTTTTTCACGATTCCCTAAAATCTAGGAATCGGTCGAACTGTCTCTCAGCTGTTACAGTGGGAGGCAGGACTGTGGATGATCCTGAGGATATTAAGTTCGAAGCGGCGAAGTTTTTTAAGGGTAAATATACGCAGCTTAATTCGGCTAAAGTCAGAAGTGAATTCGTTTTGGCTACATGTCTTGATGAGGAGGACAAATGTCTTCTTGAAGCTGAATTCAACCCATCTGATGTGAGAAAGGTCGTCTTTAGTTGCGACGGTAACAAGTGCCCTGGTGTCGATGGCTTTAATTTTAAATTTATAAAATCTTGTTGGGATATTGTAGGACGGGACTTCACGAACTGCATCCTGGAATTCTTCAAGACAGGAGTTCTGCCTAAGACGTTCGTGTCATTGTTCATATCGCTGGTGCCGAAAATTAATAACCCCCAACAATTTGAAGATTTCAGACCAATTACTTTGGTTAGCTATATTATTAAGGTTATCTCCAAGATGCTAGCTTTCAGATTGAGCAAGGTTATTCACAAACTTATTTCTCCGTCCCAAACAGCTTTCATCCCGGGACGACAAATTTACGATGGGGTTCTGTTAGCCAATGAATTAGCAGACTATGCTAAGAGGTTTAACAAGGATTGTCTGTTTTTCAAAGTCGACTTTGCTAAAGCCTACGACTGTGTCGACTGGTCTTACCTTGAAGATATGCTTGTCAAGATGGGTTTCGGTTCTAATTGGATGAAATGGATTCGAAGCTCTGTTTTTAATAGCTATGTTTCGATTCTTATTAACGGAAGTCCTTCGAAGGATTTTAAGGTTGGTAGAGGGCTGAAGCAGGGTGATCCGTTGGCGCCGTTTCTGTTCGCCATAGTTGCAGAAGGTCTATCTTGTTTAGTTAGAGTTGTGGCTACCGGTAACTTATTATCAGAATTCAAGATCAACGGTCAAGCCACTGTGAACCTGCTCCAGTTCGCCGATGACACTCTGCTTATAGGAGATGGATCGGTTTCTAATATTTATATTTTTAAGGCAATCCTGCATGCGTTTGAATTGAGTTCTGGTCTGAAGATATATTTCTAATATTTATATTCTAGAAACAAACTATTAGATATAATTAAGGGGACAAATAAGCTTTTTATTCACAGAAACCCCTAAGAATTGCTTTGGTACACCATAGACTCTTCCAATTACCTGCCCTCACAATCAACGTATCATTGAATCAAATCGATTGAAAGATTATTCAACATATGAGTGAGGCCTTCTGCTACCAAAATGAAAATGATGTAACTGCAATTTAAAACAAAGGATTACACAAAAGAATAATAGTGAAAGATCAATAAATACAGCATAAAATGACTGACGTAATGAAACAAGGTTCTCCAGTTACAATCATGTTTTTTATATATAAAAGAAACTATAACAACCACCTTCATTTACTCTTTTACTAGATATTTCATCAATTCATCACTATACTTGATGTAAAAGTTTCGTGTTACAGTATTTCTAATTAAATCTTTACAATTCCAGTTACTGTATTTTTGTTATTACAGTATTTCTTTCCAAATCCATTCTATTTGTCATACTCAAACAAAATAAATACAACACACCTTGCAACATTAATCAGAACACCAACAACAACAACATTGAAAAACTTAAAACACATATCAAAATAGCTGATCCAACAAGAAAAATCAAGCTTATTTTAAACAGAATATAAAAACTAACATAGTAGAAAAAATAAGCACAAGAATAAAACTATGACATTTGTATCATCTGATTCATGGTTGAACCATTGGTCCTTCTCACTGTTGATCTTCTTTTCACTCTTCTCTTAGGCTTACCACCAAATATCAACACAAGCCATCTAGACTTTCCAATAAAAACATGCAATATCCAAGACTTATTCCAAACACAAATCCACATCCATATCCAATTGCCATTGCTTTCCATCCAAATTCAAATTTCTCTTCACTCCAAGAAATGTCCAGTGAAGGTGGAGATTGTTGTTCAGGTCGACATTTCTTTGACAAGGGTAATCCACATAACTCAGTTTCCTTCATATGAATCATTTGAGAATGTATTGAACTGAGAGATTAAGTCCAATAAGTTCATGAAGCTCTCCAATAACATTTGAAATCTCTCCTTCGAATTTGTTTTTTTGACAAATCAATAACTGCAAAGTTCTTTGAAATTTTCACCAGTGTGGAATTGATCCCCTTTATTGTCACAATTACATAATATAGTAGTAGAAAATTTCCTTATACAATGAAGTGAGTGAGGAAATATATCTCATCTAAGCAATGTAGAACTAAGAAGGTTTCTCAACTAATACTAAGTGGGACTAACAAACTAATACTAAGTGCAACTAATATGTATAAAGAACTAATATGACAAATATATCTTCATTCTAAATTTAAAGTAACTTGAAGATTACAGGCCTATTAGTCTTGTCAGCTGTGTTCTTAAGGTTATTCTAAGATGCTTGCCTGCAGATTGAGGAACGTTATTCATAAAATTATCTCTCCTTCTCAAACTGCTTTTATCTTGGAGCGGCAGATTTACGATGGTGTTCTGTTGACTAACGAACTAGCTGACTATGCTAAGAGATTCAAAAAGGATTGCCTGTTCTTTAAAGTTGATTTTGATAAAGCCTATGATTGTGTTGACTGGCTCTATTTAGAAGGCTTGCTTGTAAAGATGGGTTTCGGTATTAAGTGGCTAAAATGGATCCGTGGATCAGTTTTCAATAGTTACATGTCAATACTTATCAATGGAAGCTCCTCGAAGGATTTTAGGGCTGACAGGGGGCTGAAGCAGGGCGACCCTCTTGCTCCGTTCTTGTTCGCAATTGTTGCAGAGGGGCTGTCAAGTTTGGTGAAATCAGCGGCTGACGGTAACTTGTTATCTCAATTCAAAATTAATGATCAAGCCACTGTGAGCATGCTTCAGTTTGCTGATGATACTCTGCTTATAGGAGATGGCTCGACTTCTAATATTTGGGCTTTCAAGACTATTCTGCATGCTTTTGAATTAATTTCAGATCTTAAAATTAATTTCTCCAAAAGCTGCTTATACGGGATACGTGTAGACCCTGATTTTCTTGTGGCTCTCAAAAAAGTTGTGAAGGATATTATCGCGATTCAACGTCGGTTCTTATGGGTTGAAAACTCAAGCGATAGATTCATTCCTTGGGTTTCATGGAATTCAGTTTGTAAATCTAAGGAACATGGTGGTCTTGGAATTAAGCATGTGGGTCGCTTCAATAGTGCTCTGTTGGCAAAATGGCTTTGGGGATTCTAAACTAGTGGTAATGAAATTTGGAGGAAGAACCTCACAAATAGATACGACAACCTGAGTATCAAGACGCAAATTTATTCCGACGTTGATATATTGAAAACTGACTCGTTGTGGATGAAGGATATTATGACCAACGCTTCATACGACCTTCATGCTAATTTCTGCAATTTTACGATCTGCTCTGTTGGTGAAGGCCACGACGTGGCGTTTTGACAGTCTACTTGGAATGGTGAATTGCCGCTTAAAGAGAGATTTCAGCGGCTGTTTCAGAGTTGTTCTAGGAAGTCGGCGACCTTTCGGAATATGGGATCTTGGGAGGACGGGCAGTGGGCCTGTAAAATTAGAGAATCAATGATCGACTCAGGTTTTCCTCTTGAACCAGACTGGACTGATTGTTGTAATATGCTGGAAAATGTTTCTGTTATTCCCGACGAGTCTGATAAATGGCGGTGGCTGCTTCATGATTCTTTGTCGTTCAAGGTTAGCTCTTTACATTCAGCATTAACTTCCTCCTCCTTTGATCAAGATATTGGTTCTGATTGTGCCTCCTATCTTGAGATTCTCTGGAAGACGGTTATCCCGGCGAAAGTTCAAACTTTCAACTGGAGAATGGCGCTAGATAGATTGCCTACTAGAACTAATTTGTTGAAAAGAAGGGTGTTTGATTCTGAGCAAGACTTGGATTGTGTGCTTTGTTCTATTAGTTTCGAGGACGTCTCCCATCTTTTTTTCTCGTGCTTTAAATCCGCGCAGGTTTGGGACAAGATTTGTGAATGGGCGGATATAGAGATAATATCAGAAACTTGTTGTTATCCTCACACGAAGGTGTGGAACTCGAGCCTTAGTGGCCAGTGTCAAGCGAACAGAATAAATTATATTTGGTTCATCACCTGCTGTAGTATATGGAGGTCTAGAAATGATTTTATTTTCAATAATGTAGTCACTGATGTCGATGGAATTGTTCTCGACATTAAACTTTGCTCTTGGAATTGGTTGATCCTAGGTAGGAAGGAGAGCAAGCAGTGTAGCTTGTATGATTGGTTTAAATTTCCTTTCGACTTCTTGTAATTGTTTCTTTTGGTCTGATATTTCATTAATCTCTTATTAATAGATTCTGCTTATTAAAAAGAAAAACTTTGTTACACTTATTGCATTGGGTTGTAATTAACAAACTCATGCTTAGTTTAAATACTATTTTACATGCTATAAATTTCGAGGACAAAATTTCAAAGTAATTATAAGTCTTCAAATTTGTTTCATTCCAATTATTACTCATTGGAGTAATTTGCTTTTGCATATTTATCTTTTTTGCTAAATATTTGCACAGTTGCAACTGTTACACCAGTTAACACAGCAGCTAAAGCTAAAACCTGAATCATTGCGTAACAATTAAAGTGTTGGATGGAGTAGTTCTTTATTTAGATATATGAAATGCTTTATAAAAGAGAAAGAAAGAAAAACCGCGAAGAGCTTAGTTATGATCTTTTTTGAAGAAATAGTTTTCTTAAAAAATATGAACTCTGCCAAAATAATTGTTGGAGTTACAACTATCTTGGCTATTTGGTAGAAACCAACACTGCATAAACTAATTTGTCATAAAAAATTAAGAAAAGGAAATTCCAAATCTTTTATCATAAATAAGCTTTTTAGGTAAAGAATCCTGAAAGCCATAACAGCACCAAGTGCAAAAATAAAAGAGAAAGGAGTATACTTAGATGGAGGAGACATTGGAAGCACCGATATTGTTTTGAATATTGCAAGCAGAACCCATGCGGTGACGTAGTGAACAAATGTGAGAAAAATTGGAAAGTTAAAACCAACACTAACCATCACCTATCAACGACAATTTATAACCTGCAACATAAGAGATATATCATATTGATGATAATTTAAAGCAACACAAGAGGAAAAATGGTTCTGATTTCTGACCAATTTGTTAGCCATGATGATACCAACATCAACCATGAAGTTGAATGATAATGCGACCACTAGTCCACAATATCTTTGTTATTGTCACTTGGCTCCTTCTGATGTTCGGAGCTCATTGTACAGAGAAGATCTTAGTTCTTCCAGGGCTTTACCTGAGCATTTTTAGCCATAACAACAATGCATTATGTGATCCAACCATGATGGAACTCAACAACTTTCAAAAGCAAATCACAGAAAATCAAGAGTTCACGAATATGCAGGTAAAATAGAATTCATGAATCAGAAAAACTAACCTGTTTCTCCTGCATCACTGTCTTTCCTTTTGACGAATTTGCGTCCATTTCCAAACAGTGAATCCAACCACCCCATAACAACCTAGCTTATTCATGGACATGGATCACATATTCAATCTAAATTCTTTATTTATTACACACCTTTTGTAAAACACAATTCTCTAACAATTACTCACAAAAAGCAAAACAGAATTGAAAAAGTAAATGAAAATGTAAAAGGCTCATATAAATATGAATCAATAGATTATGTTGCTTATAATGCAATCAATCTGGGTATATTTTGATATACATAAAAAAGAGAAACAAAGGGAAACAAAAAAGGTAAGTAGACTTAATTTGATTTGTGTCCTAAACAAAGTAGTAAACTGAAATAAAACATCAACAGAACACCAACAACATCTTAACAACAAAAACATTGAAAAACTTACAACACAAAATCAAACAAGAATGATCAAGCTTATTATAAGCAGGAAATAAAAACTAACACAATAGAAAAAATAAGCACAAGAATAAAACTATGACATTTGTATCATCTGATTCATGGTTGAACCATTGGTTCTCCTCTCTCTTGCTCTTCTTTTCACTCTTCTCTTAGGCTTTCCACCAAATAGGATCACAAGCCATCTTGGCTTTCCAATTAAAAACATGCAATATCCAATCCCTATTCCTAACACAAATCCACATCCATATCCAATTGCCACTGGCTTCCATCCAAATCCATATTTCTCTTCGCTCCAAAACTTGTTAGGTGAAGGTGAAGGTGGAGATTGTTGTTCGGGTCCACACTTCTTTGATAACGGGAATCCGCATAATTCCAAGTTTCCTTCGTATGAATCATTTGAGAATGTATTGAACTGATTTCCTCGAGGTATTTCTCCCACAAGATGGTTGTTGGAAAGATTCAAAACTTCAAGGCTTTTGAGATTTGTGAATTGGGGAGGAATCATACCAATCAACATATTTGAGGAGAGATCCAACCATTCCAAGTTTGTCAAGTTTTGCATGGATTGGGGAATATGACCAATGAGTTTGTTATGGGAAAGGTTAAGTCCAATGAGTCCATGAAGCTCTCCGATAACAATTGGAATCTCTGCTTCAAACATGTTTCTTGACAAATCAATAATTACATAGACTCTTGAAATTTTTAACATTGGCGTATTGATTCCTTTCAATATCACATTCACAGAGTCATAATAACTCTTACCTATATAATCCGTTCCCATTATATATCCATTCGTATCTGCAGAGAAACCATACAGTGGAAATTCTATATATGAGAGACGGACATCATAATGTTGAGTAACATGTTTCATGGATTTGAACTTTGTTAAATAGGATTTTGGTAAAGGACCACTAAAATTATTCCCAGAGATATCAAAAATGATTAAACTTGGAAATGGATTGTTGATATTTGGATTAGAAATGGGACCATGTAACTTATTGTCTCGCAAAATCAACACTTGTAACTTTACTAGAGTTTGAAGCCAGTAAGGAAATTTATCTTGTATTTTGTTGTTGCCGAGATTTAAAACTCCAAGATGTTTGCATCGGGACAAAGTTTCAGGAAAACGGTCTTGTAATCGATTGCCAAAGAGATTCAGAGTAACAAGCTGACTGTCTTTTGAAAAGTTATTTGGCAAAGTTCCATAAATTTTGTTCATTTGTAGATCCAAAACATGAAGATACCGAAATCCAACAAGACATTGTGGAATGGTACCTGTCAATTGATTGTGTGCAAGATTGAGAAATTGTAGTGAACTTATGTTGCAAATTGAGGAAGAAAGTTCACCTTGGAGTAAGTTATAACTAAGATCAAGGTAACTTAGCTGGTAATTACTTGTTGAGATATGATCTATTGATGTGAACATGTTTTGAGAGAGGTTCAAATATCCATCTGATTTCATTGTTTCAAGTAACCAATTGGGCACGCTTCCATTTAATTTGTTATTGGACATATCAAGTATATGCAAATTTGGGAGTTTTCCTAGGAATTCGGGTAATTCAGTCAAACTCAAAGATGACAATTCCAATGTAATTAGTTCAACAAAACTGTAATTGACATTGGATTGAAAGCTTAGCGATAATTGGCTGTTATATGAAAGGGACAGGGAATTCAAATCTTGAAGTTTGGAAAATTGTTGAAAATCAACAACACCACTCAAATTGTTTGATGATAGACATAGTTCAGTTAGGTTTGAAAGGTTGAAAATTGATTTTGGAATATTGCCCTGTAGCATATTGCCGCATAGATTAAGGTGTTCTAACGAATACGATGAGATTGCACTGATATGCCCCGTAAATCGATTGTTAATCAGAGATATGGTGTTCAAACAAGGCAAAGATAACAAAGAGGAAGGAATTGTTCCATTTAACAAATTGTTATCTAAAACCAAATCAGTTAGTTTTTGAAACCCTGAAAATTTGTTCATTAGAGGACCCACTAATTTATTATCAGAGCAATCTAACGTCACAAGTTGATTCAATTTAAACAATGAAGAAGGAATTTGTCCTTCAAAATTGTTTGAATCTAGATTGAGTTGTTGCAGTTTGGTCATCCCACCAAACACATCTGGAATCTGACCCTTTAATGAATTGGATGAAAGGCTTAAGATAATGAGATGATGAAGGTTTGAAAGTGATATTGGAAGCTCGCCTCCAATTTTGTTATGACTCAAATCTAATTCTTGAAGTCGATTTGATTGGTGAAATACATTTGGGATTTGACCACTAAGATCATTGAAAGAGAGATCAAGAGAAGTTAGACATGGAAGAGTCAAAAGTGAGGATGGAATTGAACCATTGAGAAAGTTTCCCATTAAACTTAGAGAAGTAAGATATGTGAGGTTAGAAAAGGATGGAGGAATGGGTCCTTGGAAATGATTACTTGAAAAATCCAAAATTCTAAGAAAGTTAGTGCAGCTCAATTCTGGAAGCTGACCTCTAAAGTGATTACCTGACATATATAGTTCATGAATTCCTGGTAAGCAAAGGATGTTTCGCTTGAAGTTTCCCCATAATCCCGTGTTTTCAAGATTTAGAGTAACCAAAAAGGATGAATGATTGAAGAGAAAACTAATCAAGTTTGGTCTTATTGAAGACATATTAGTGTAATCCAAAAACATGTCCCTTAAATTTGTTGCATTTTGCACAAGTCTCTTCAAAGTGTTCTCTTTCCAAACTAACTCCCTATTGTGTGAGAGATGAAGTGATGTTAACTTGGAAAGGTGTGAGATTTGAGGAGGAACTTCACCTTCAAGGTTAGAATAAGACAAGTCAAGATGTGTAAGACTCATAAACCCCCCAAACTTAGAATGAAAATGGGAGGAGAAGAAATAATTGCCAGAAAGGTTGAGTGTTTGGAGATGAGGAAGAAGGAAAAGGGTACTGTTGGAATGTAATATACCATGAAGGCCTTCGTTACCAAGGTTAAGACCAATCACATGACCAGAAACAGTGTCACAAGTGACCCCATGCCATGAACAACAATCACTCCCATTTTTCCATGTTGATGTTTTCATAGGACTAAGTTCATCTTGTGTAAATGAGGACTTGAATTGAAGCAAAGCAGAATGCTCATGAGGATGACATAAGAAATGGAAAGAAAAGAAGGATGGAAAATGAAACAAGGAAAGATGCAAAAACAGAAACAACCACTTCATGGAGGATTGATTTTGTCGAAAGAAAATTAAGTTTCGATGAAAATGGAAAGGAAGGTAACATAAATATTTATAGCCAAAATTTAAAGATTTATCGATCAAGTAATCAACAATAGAACTCTAAACTCTTATACTAATAAAAAAATTTAAAATCGTTAAAGGTTGCGGGCATGCGATTTTCCGATTTGTAGAATTTTTTAGATTCTTTGAATCTTTTCTCATGGAGATGAAGAGAAAAACATAATAACCTGTATTTTGATTTTATTTTATAAATGAGTATCATAACCTATTTAAATAATCTTATAGAGATATTTCTTAGTTATCAATATTCTAATTTGTCCTCTCATCAAATTAGATATTGATTTATGGTATCTACGGAATAACATAATTTTTCATGATATTTATACTTTTAACCACAGATTTAATATTATACTAATTAGACCTCTTTAAATTTTGATTAATTAAAATAACAACACTAACATCTTAAATATTATATTTGTGATATATATATATATTCCAATACATTAATAATATTAATTTAATAAAAAATAATATTTTACGATAGTATTATTTGCATTAGTGTGAAAAACGTTAAAGAAGACGTTTTAAAACGGATGCATGAATAACGTTGTGTTGCCTTTAAAGCCAAATAAGTCTATATAATAATTACGTTTTAAAAATTTATCAAACTCATACAGAATGGTCATAATAGTATACAGTACAGTACACTTTATTTGTGGTTTCAATTATCAACATTCATTCTATCAAATTTCTTTTTTCAGCAATGCTATATTGGGTGTGAATAACATTTCTCCTTTCTTTATCATCATTCTTTAACGTTATTATGACTGCTAGTTGCTACAAAATAGTTTCCACTTATACCACGGAAGTCATTGGTTTCGCCTATTGTAGTATGGAAGCATTTAATGATTTTATTTGGAGCCGCGAAATAACATTTCTCCTTTCTTTATCATCATTCATTATATTCAATTTTAAATTTTTGAAATAAAATTTAAATGATTTTATTTTAATCTTCAAACGAAGCAATAATAACCTTTACAAAATATATTTTATTTTCCATTTTATATACATTTTTAGTTAATGAATAGGATTATTATTTAGTAATTTGGAATAAAAATGAAATATAATAATGCTAATAATAATACAAGTGAGACCCCAGCGCAGGACCAACGGTTACTTGTGTTGGGTTAGATTGTCAGGTTCAACCCAAGTAACGGTTAGGACTTACGTGCCGTAGTGAAGACCAGCACGTGATCTTCGCTCTAATTCAACTGTCTCGGGATCTCCGAAAGGTGAGTTGACCAACTCTTTCGGAGGTGGATAGTTGTTTGATGACGTGTTCCCGCGGAAAAAGCACGTGGGAAACGTGTGGAAGATGTGTTGTTCTGTTCGACGGAAAAGACATTTGTCTGACATATCTAGATCTGTGCTCGACATTGAAGAATTTGAACCTTGTTGGTCCTTTCCCACACAACATTGGGTTGGGCCTGCCCGACGGATAGGAGTAAAATATTGTAAGAATAAATAAAAATAAACTGATTATTTAATAGTTTTATATAAATAAAATAAAATAAAATAAAATAAAATAAAATAAAATAAAATAAAATAATAATAATAATAATAATAATAATAATAATAATAATAATAATAATGATGATGATGCATCTTTATAAAATGACATTAATATTCTAAAACAAATATTAAAATTAAGAGGATAAAAAAATGATTTTTTATAGAAAAAGGGTGATGTAATGGCGGTGTATCCCAACTAATGATTCTAAAACAAATTTATTTTATATTGTTAATCAATGATAATGATAATCATACATCATGTCAAATTATATTAAAAATTTTAAATTAATTATATAATATAGCAGAATAATATATTATTATTAAATGATAGTGTAAAATATTTTTACAAGCATAACAATTAAACCCTTATTTTATTATATTTACTTACATTAGACAACAATAATTAACTTAAAAAATACAAAGTTTGCATAAACTTTAAAAATTAAACCTCTGCGGATATAATTTTATTTATAATGGACATAATTATAATTTCATTTGTATATTTTAACGTAGTCTTAATCTAGTTCTTCTATTTTAGATTTAATTTACTTTAGTATTTTTTATGTTATTAAAATTAATGATGTGTTTATCTTTTGAATGACACGTCACTTGTAAAATTTGATATTTTAGCATATAAAATTCTTTCCGTAACATGATATATTTATATTAAGTGATATCTCAATGAAAATGAAATATTTTATCTATTTTAAAAGAAAAATGTTAGAATAAAATAAAACTATTAAAATTTAAATTTCAATAATTAATTTTGTAAACGAAATGAAACAAGATTAATAAATTTATAATTTAATATATTATTTACTAATAGTATAAATTAA
>CAWUDS030001598.1:0-17500 GCA_963859935.3 Lathyrus sativus
CGTAAACCAATTGTATACCACCACTGATAAACACCGGAATAGGCAATATTCACTGGGCCAAGCGCACCCCCTCGCGTAAAAGCTTCTACAGCCGGTTGACCAAAATGGGGATCCCAAATTGCATGAGCAATAGGTCTTACATGTAAAGGATCCTGTACCCATGCCTCAAAATTTCCTTGCCAAGCTACATGGAAGAGATTCCCGGAAGTCCACAGAAAAATGATTGCTAATTGTCCGAAATGAGAAGCAAAAATATTCTGATAAAGACGTTCCTCAGTAATATCATCATGACTCTCGAAGTCATGTGCGGTAGCAATACCAAACCAAATACGACGAGTAGTGGGGTCCTGAACTAAGCCTTGGCTAAACCTTGGAAATCTTAATGCCATAATGCTTTTCAAATCCTCCTAGCCATTATCCTACTGCAATAATTCTTGCTAAGAAGAATGCCCACGTTGTGGCAATTCCACCCAGAAGGTAATGTGTTACTCCTACAGCACGTCCCTGTACAATGCTTAAGGCTCTAGGCTGAGTAGCAGGAGCAACTTTTAATTTATTATGAGCCCAAACGATGGATTCAATAAGTTCTTGCCAATAACCACGCCCGCTGAATAGAAACATTAAACTAAAAGCCCATACAAAATGGGCGCCTAAGAAAAAAAGACCATATGCAGATAATGAGGAACCATAAGACTGAATTACCTGGGATGCCTGCGCCCATAAGAAATCGCGAAGCCACCCATTAATGGTAATCGAACTCTGCGCAAAGTTTCCTCCTGTGATATGAGTTATTACTCCTTGATCATTTATACTTCCCCAAACATCTGATTGCATTTTCCAACTGAAATGGAATATTACTACAGAAATTGCATTGTACATCCAAAATAATCCTAGGAAGACATGATCCCAAGCGGATACTTGGCATGTCCCCCCTCTTCCCGGGCCATCACAAGGGAACCGAAAACCAAGATTTGCTTTATCCGGTATCAAGCGTGAGCTACGAGCAAATAGAACACCTTTTAGGAGTATCAATACCGTCACATGAATTGTAAATGCATGAATATGATGTACCAAAAAATCTGCGGTTCCTAATGGAATAGGTAACAAAGCTACTTTGCCGCCCACTGCCACTAAATCACCACCGCCCCAAGTCAAACTGGTGCTTGTTGTTGCACCAGGGGCTGTTGTGCCAGGTGCTAAAGCATGGGTATTTTGTATCCATTGAGCAAAGACAGGTTGTAATTGTATAGCGGTATCTGAAAACATATCTTGAGGGCGCCCTAAAGCACTCATGGTATCATTATGAATATACAACCCAAAACTGTGAAAACCTAAAAATATACACACCCAGTTGAGATGTGATATGATTGCATCACGATGTCTAAGAACACGATCTAATAGATCGTTGTATCGAGTAGTTGGATCATAGTCTCTTACCATAAAAATGGCTGCATGTGCAGCAGCACCAACTATGAGAAAGCCCCCAATCCACATGTGATGTGTGAACAATGACAGTTGTGTACCATAATCAGTAGCTAGGTATGGATAAGGAGGCATAGCATACATATGGTGAGCTACAATAATGGTCAAAGAGCCTAACATAGCTAGGTTAATAGATAATTGAGCATGCCATGACGTTGTTAGGATCTCATATAGCCCTTTATGACCCTGGCCTGTAAATGGACCTTTATGGGCTTCTAAAATATCTTTTATACCATGACCAATACCCCAGTTAGTTCTATACATATGACCCGCAATGAGAAAAAGAATTGCAATAGCTAAATGATGATGTGCAATATCAGTAAGCCATAGACCACCAGTTAGTGGGTCTAATCCTCCACGAAAAGTAAGAAAGTCCGCATATTTTGACCAATTCAAGGTAAAAAATGGGGTTGCTCCCTCAGCAAAACTTGGATAAAGTTGAGCCAAAAGATCCCGATTCAAGATAAATTCATGAGGAAGTGGGATCTCTTTGGGATCTACTCCAGCATTTAGAAATTGGTTAATTGGTAAAGATACATGTACTTGATGCCCCGCCCAAGAAAGAGACCCAAGTCCTAGTAGACCTGCCAAATGGTGATTCAACATGGATTCTACATCTTGAAACCAAGCCAATTTTGGAGCAGCTTTGTGATAATGAAACCAACCAGCAAAAAGCATTAAGGCTGCAAAGACCAACGCACCGATTGCAGTACAATAGAGTTGTAATTCACTAGTTATTCCAGATGCTCGCCAAATCTGAAAAAAACCGGAGGTTATTTGTATTCCCCGGAAACCTCCCCCTACATCACCATTCAATATTTCTTGGCCTACTATTGGCCAAACCACCTGGGCACTAGGTCGAATGTGAGTAGGATCATTTAGCCATGCTTCATAATTTGAAAAACGAGCACCATGGAAATACATGCCACTCAGCCAAAGAAAGATAATGGAGAGTTGACCGAAATGAGCACTAAATACTTTTCGGGAAATCTCCTCTAAATCACTAGTATGGCTATCGAAATCATGAGCATCAGCATGTAGGTTCCAGATCCAAGTAGTAGTATCAGGTCCCTTAGCTATTGTTCTTGAGAAATGACCAGGTTTTGCCCATTGCTCGAAAGAAGTTTTTATGGGATCCCTATCTACCAAAATTTTGACTTTTGGTTCCGGCGAACGAATAATCATTGAGTCCTCCTCTTTCCGGACAACACATACAAAGAGACCCGCCAACATAAAACATAATTCGTGAACTTATGAGAAATGTTTATATTGAATATCTTTCTCTTCTATCTCCCATCTATTCCATATTTTCTTGAGTTATTCACTAGAACAATTAGGATCCGGAAGTGAATCCGGGGCAAGTGTTCGGATCCATTATGACATAGCAGTGAGGCGCTCAACGGACCCTTTTATTTGATTGATGGGGACAATAAACTATCAAAAATTCAATATATATAATGGATTTTCTATATATTTTATTCTCTATTAGAGAATAAAATATAGACAATAATATTTGAATTAGAATAAAAAAAAGAAAATAATAAAAAGACTGTTCTTATTCAAAACGCCCTGTGATCTTCAACCAATTCTGTGCCTCAATATAATTACCAGGGGTAAGGGCTATAGCTTGTTTCCAATATTCAGCAGCTTGATCAAACCAAGATTCTCCAATTTCAGAATCTCCCTGTCGAATGGCCTGTTCTCCGCGGTCGGAATAGGGGAGTAAAATCCTTCCCTTAGAACCGTACTTGAGAGTTTCCTGACTCATACGGCTCAACAGTCAATTCTTTTGATCTTCCATTTTTTCTGGAGTTAATAACAAGAAAAGAGGTTAATTACATGAGTTTAAAACTTGAATTTGGATTAATAATTCAATTGAATCCTTTGTTTTTAGTTTTATCTTTTCTCCTACCTTCTGAAGAAGAAGGCATCGACATTAATACTAACGCTCTTATTTGAATTTTCTCAAAGGTAACTATCTCGAGTTCATATATCATTTCATATATAATATATCTATTTCTATAGAATCTGTGAGAAAGACTTTTCTTCATAAGAAAAGACTTACTATCTTTGGGATCTGATACTACACCGCTGCTCAAAACCTTCGGGGATCAACTTTATTACATAAGTTGATTTCGAATCTATCATCATATAAGTAAGCAGTTCTGGTTGTATCGGCCAAAAACCTTGTTAATTGATCTTTACGGTGCTTCCTTTATCAATTAGATCTTTTATCCATAGAAAAAAGTATCTAGGCATATATATATTCTATTTCTTCATATTTTTACTTCTATGAATATGAAGTTTCTTTCTTTGCTACAGCTCATAAAAATCGTTGTTTCGAACGATATATATGTAGAAAGCCTATTTTTTTTGTCTAGTATTTATGACTATTAGTGGAGGTTCTTTTCTTTTTTCTTTCTATAGTGGAGATAGTCGCACGTAATGACAGATCACGGCCATATTGTTAAAAGCTTGAGGTAAGAAAGGGTTTCGTTCGAGTGCCCGAAAATAGTATTCCAAAGCTTTTGTATGTTCTCCGTTACTTGTGTGGATAAGGCCGATGTTATAAAGTATATAACTTCGATCATAGGGATCAATTTCCAGTCGCATCGCCTCATAATAATTCTGTAAAGCTTCCGCATAATTTCCTTCAGATTGAGCCGACATCCGTTACGGTCGTCATTCGGTTCAAAGAATCTCCGTTCCAGAACCGTACGTGAGATTGTCATCTCATACGGCTCCTCCTTTATGTGGATAATGAGAAACATCCATGGAATCAAAAAAGATTGCAATATTCTCATTATCAACTGAGCGGGACTAGTGTTTTTTACACGAAATCTCTAGCCAACCTTTCTGTAAAGGATCTTTTATTAACATTTAGTAAGTTATTACTGGATAAATCAATCGTAACTTCAACAATTTATTTGTCCTCAACGCCGCTTAATTTCCCGGAATTAGTCACTTCAACAGTCTTTGATGGTTATATGGGTATCCAAAATACGAACGAGATGGATGTTTGTTGTCCCAACCATTCTAGTTAGTCCCGATCCCGATAAGAAAGGAAGGATTTTTTTTACAAATTTTTCTCCTGTTGTTGATTCCCTAGCGTAGTGCTTCTTCCCCCATGCCGCCTATTTGTACTAGTGGAGTAGGATTCACCTAACCCCATAAATAGGTATATATAGGTATAACCTTTCGCTTAATACTATAAACCTAAAATTGAAGCATATTGAGGCTGCATTAATCGGGAATACACGACAGAAGGGATTAATCGTTTTATTTCCAAACTTCACCTTCAGCAAGCGTCGGTTTTTTTTGATTTGTCTCTGAAGAATGTATCTTTCTCCTAAGACTGAGATCGGTAAAAAAAAAAAATAATCAAATCGCACCATCTCTGTAATAAGTGAATGCCTCTTTTTCTCCAGAAGTTGTGGGAATTATTCGTAATAAGATATTGGCTACAATGGTAAAGGTCTTATCAATAAAATTTCCATTTATCCGAGATCTAGTCATAGGTAGCAATCCATTCTATAATTTCATTTTTTATCGCGTGATAAAATAATTCCCCAAACAAAGGAATTGTACAATACAGTACGAAATAACGTAAAAATGGACTTATTAATCAAATTACTTTATTCTACGGTAGGCTTTGAAGTTGAAGTAGAATTTTTTTTTTTTTAGTTTCAATTGATTGTATTGTGTGCGCTTACGCAAATGGGATATAAATGCCTCACTATTCACTCGATTTAGGGACATAATCATTATGTAGGAGAGATGGCCGAGTGGTTCAAGGCGTAGCATTGGAACTGCTATGTAGGCTTTTTGTTTACCGAGGGTTCGAATCCCTCTCTTTCCGCACCCTTACCAAGTTCATCAATGTTACTGACGTCAATGTTTTAAATAATATATAGATAAAATTATTGCAACTTTTATATGCATTCTCTATTCCTAATTTGTTTCTGTAATATAGAAAATTGTGCATAAAGTGGGCAAGGAATAACAATTTTGCTACACCCACTTCTATACACGAATGGGGGGGGAAAATACTCGGATCAAAATTCTTGTTATTTTAACGAGGTTTAAGTCTGACGAGAATAATATTCTACAACCAGCAATTCATTAATTTTCAAACCAACCCATTTACTATCTATTATTTGATTGACTAATCCTTTATATTGGTCTGGATGAAGAGTCAAATGGGTTGGCACTCTTTTGCGGGGGGCTGATTTAAGAGAATTTTGAATTATAGTTCTCGATTTTTGTTCATCCTTGGCTGTAATAATATCTTTAGGTTTACAACGATAACTTGGTATATCTACTATACGACCATTAACTAAAACATGTCTGTGGTTAACTAATTGACGGGCTTCAGGAATAGTCGCAGCCATACCCAATCGAAAAAGTATGTTATCTAAGCGCATTTCTAGTAATTGGAGTAAAACCTGGCCGGTTGACCCTTTCGCTTTTCCAGCGATACGAACGTATTTAAGCAATTGTCGTTCTGTAAGACCATAATGAAAACGCAATTTTTGTTTTTCTTCTAAACGAATACGATATTGAGATTTTTTACTGGAGAGCGATTCTTCGCTTCCAACTCTTCTAACTGGAAGCTCTTTTCTGGTTAGTCCTGGTAAAGCCCCCAGACGGCGTATTTTTTTGAAACGAGGCCCTCTGTAACGTGACATAAACACTCCTTTTTAAAATGGAAAATCTCATAAAGAAAAATCAAAACTAAACTAAATGACAAATATGATATTATAAATGAAGTGAAATCTACTTCAAGTATTGTACTATTAAAGTATTGTACTACTGTAGTACAAAGAAGAATTAGAAGGATTCTATCAGTATCCGAATGGAATTCTATTCTATCGATATAGAAATAAAAAAGAAATAAAAAAAGCCGGCTATCGGAATCGAACCGATGACCCTCGCATTACAAATGCGATGCTCTAACCTCTGAGCTAAGCGGGCTCTCAGAACACAAATTGTGCATTTATCAGAATTCTTTCCTAAACTACTGGGATCCTAGTTATTAACTATTTCATATTAGCTCTTCATAACACAATTACTATATCATAACATAATCAAATAAATACAAAAAAAGATAGAATATCCCATATTTATTTGATATTCTAGTATATAGAATATGATACAAATCGGAATCATTTAAAAATACGAATCCAAATTATTTTCATTACCAATTACCTAGAATACTCTTTTTATCCATTTATCTAATAATTAATAATTTATCCAATATTTTTGGATCCATAAAAAAAGAATTGGATAAAAAATAATTTTCATCCATATCATATAGTAAGATTCTCTTTTTTTTTTTAGTTTTGAATTCCATTTTGGAATATTTGGATTCTTCCAATTTCTATTATTTATCTATTTCGATTATTAATAATTCATATTTATTATATGTATTTATCCCGATCCTTATTATTTTTATTTATATAATTTGAATTATGAAAAGTAGAATGGAATTCGATAGGAAGATTATTTCTATGTATATCTTCTTTATATATTCTTTAATATTCTAGAATACTTTCTATTTCATTCTATCTAGATTAATAGATAGAATATATCTATAGAAAATAGTAAAGAGTATATAGAATATTATCTTTAATATAAAAAAATATTACTATAAATAAATATTTTAAGATATATATAATATTCTTTCTTAATATTATTTTATTGAATTCAATAATGACTAATTAGATTACAGTTATTTATATTCAATAATGATTATGCATTAAGATGAAATATGTATAATGTATTTTATACATATAATATAAAAATATGGATTTATACATATCCATTTGAATTCTAAAAAATTGGATGGATTATCCAAAGAAATTGGATTGGATAAGTAATGAAAAATTAGATCCTTCTATTGAATTTCTAACTGAATATCGAAATCTAAATTAATAAATAGATTTTTATTATTTTCGTTATAAGGTCTGTATCGGTCTGCTCGAAGGAAAAAAAGAATCGAACGTTAGAGTATTCGAAATTCTATCAAAAAAGAATAGAAGGGGTACATCTAAAATAGAGATATATGTAGTATATATCTCTGTATATTGAATTGCGAATACAGAGATAATAGAATCATTTCTGATTCGAGTAAATACGGGTATCTGATATAGATGAAAGAAAATCTATCAACAAAAAACAAATAGAAGGAAATTTTAATTTTCCCAACCCAATATGGGAGTAGATTTCAACAAATAAATTCAACAGTTCCAGCATATAATTCTCAGAATACAAATGAAAAAACATCCTAATGCGATATGATATCAATCTCAAAGAAAAAACGGGGGATATGGCGAAATTGGTAGACGCTACGGACTTAATTGGATTGAGCCTTGGTATGGAAACTTACCAAGTGAAAACTTTCAAATTCAGCGAAACCCTGGAATTCAAAATGGGCAATCCTGAGCCAAATCCTTCTTTCCGAAAACAAATAAAAGTTCAGAAAGTGAAAATAAAAAAAGGATAGGTGCAGAGACTCAATGGAAGTTGTTCTAACAAATGGAGTTGACAACATTCAATTGATTAATGAAGATTTCTAACTTCTATTTGTAAATATTTGGATTCTATCACAATTGAAACATTAGAATCAAATCAATTACAACTGGAAGAAAAAATCAATGAATAGAATATTCATTGCTCAAATCAGTCACTCCAACATAATCTGATGGATCAGTTGAATAACTTATTAATCAGACGAGAATAAAGATAGAGTCCCATTCTACATGTCAATACCGACATCAATGAAATTTTGAGTAAGAGGAAAATCCGTCGACTTTAGAAATCGTGAGGGTTCAAGTCCCTCTATCCCCAAAAAATTTCCCTCCTATATTCTGGCCCTTTTTGGATTTACTTGACATAGACTCAAGTAATTTCTTAGATTTCGGATGGTGCGTCAAGAATGGTCGGGATAGCTCAGACGGTAGAGCAGAGGACTGAAAATCCTCGTGTCACCAGTTCAAATCTGGTTCCCGGCAACTCATTATGTATGAGTATCTATTCCCATATTTCTTTTGAAAAAAGGGAATAGATACATATTTATTAGTGGTCTTAATCATCCTACATAATTTATGTAGGCGTACGGCGATATGCTCTTTCTAGATGAAGAATGAATGGATGTATATTCTAGGGATCAAAAGGAAGTATGAAAATGAATGATTCAAGTTTGTTTTGATTTTTTCTGCGCTGCAATAACAATTGTTAATATTTCAATTGAAACAATATTCAAATGCTTCAATTAGTTGCTTGAAACACCAAGCAGAACTTTTTCAGTTCATCCTATTGGCTCGTCCGAAATCAGTATTGCTCCATCCCATTTTTGAATCTCAATGAATCCCTCTTATAATAAGAGAGGAATGAAACCTCTATTATTCTGACTAATCGATAAGTCAATGGACATACAGATATTTCTTTCTTTAATATCTGGGGTTGTCGAAGTTAAGATTACTTTCTTATTTTTCGCATTTAGTGAGCATCTTGTATTTCATAAAAATTAGGGGCGATATAATCTTTACGCAAAGGCCATCCTATCCAACTTTCGGGCATTAAAATACGTTTCAGACGCGGATGATTATCATAATAGATTCCTAACATATCATAAGATTCCCTTTCTTGAAAATCTGCACTTTTCCAAACCCAGAAAATAGAAGGAATTCTCGGATTTTGCCTTGGGGTAAATACTTTTATGCATACCTCTTCGGGTTGATCTAGACTATACTCTATTCTCGTAAGATGATAGACACTCGCTAATAGTCCTCCTGGTGCTACATCATAGGCACATTGGGAACGTAGATAATTGTAACCATATACATATAAAATAACAGCAATCGAATGCCAATCCTCGGGCTTTATTTGTAAAGTCTCTATTCCTTGGTAATCAAAACCCAAAGATCTATGAACTATTCCGTGTTTGACTAGCCAAGCAGACAAATTACCTTGCATTTTTTGATTTCTCCCGAGTTTTTTATAAGATTGGTATAAGTATTTACCATTTATTTCCATTACAATGAAATTTTGTCAGATTGACTTGCTTGCTATTTCTTATTGTATTTTGTACAAAAGGATCCTGTTTAATTCACTTTTTCGTTCGTCGGAGGATACTTAATTTTTTTATATTTCCAAAATGTGTCCGAGGTTATCTCGGAAATAGATGATGGTTGATAGAATAATCCTTTATTAGAATTGCCGGTATGAGTACTGTGTCCAACATCAAATTTGTGGTTGGTAGTAAAACACCTACGTTGATAACTAATTGGATCTTCATAGATTTCTCGAGATATTTTCTTACGAAGTTTTGTTATAGCATCTATAACCGCTTCCGGTTTAGGTGGACAGCCCGGCAAATAGACATCCACAGGAATTAGCTTATCCACGCCCCGAACAGTACTATAAGAATCGGTACTGAACATACCTCCTGTAATTGTACAAGCTCCCATAGCAATAACATATTTTGGTTCGGGCATTTGCTCATATAATCGAACTAAAGAAGGAGCCATTTTCATAGTTACGGTGCCCGCTGTTAAAATGAGGTCTGCCTGCCTAGGACTAGAGCGTGGTACCAGTCCATAACGATCGAAGTCAAATCGCGATCCTATTAATGAAGCAAATTCAATGAAGCAACAACTAGTACCATAGAGAAGCGGCCATAAACTGGATAGTCTTGACCAATTTGAAAGATCATTTAATGTAGTAGAAATAACTGAATTTTTGGTTTTTTGATCAAGTAAGGGAAACTCAATGGAATTCATAACTGTCTCAATGTTTTGTTTAATTGTCTAAATATTCAAGAATTAAGACCATTCTAATGCTCCCTTTCGCCATGCATAAACTAAACCAACAATTAGGATAAGCACGAAGATGAAAGCTTCTATAAATACGGATACCCCTAATACATCAAAACTCATTGCCCATGGGTAAAGAAAGACTGTTTCAACATCAAAAACAACAAAAACGAGAGCAAACATATAATAACGGATTTCAAATTGTAACCAAGCATCGCCCATCGGTTCTATTCCAGATTCATAACTAGAAAGTTTTTCTGGCCCTTTCCTAATTGGAGCTAAAATTCCAGAAATTAGAAATGCCAAAATAGGAATAAAGATCGATATTATTAGAAATGTCCAAAAAATATCATATTCATAAAGCAAAAACATAAATGTACTCCTATGAATGTGGAAAATATACTGGATTCATATTAATTCTTAGTCGATTTGAATTTAAATTTCAAAATTATTAGATTCATTAATCTAAATAGAAATGCTTTGTATTTTATTAAGTTTACATTTTAAAAGTTGACATTATTTCTAGATTAGTATCTGAGTATACTAATACTAATATTAGTATATCATTAATCTATTCAAATAGAAATGAATTGATTCATTCTTTCGATTACAAAAAGTATTTCAACTATATTTATACTACTAGTATTACTAGTATGGAGTATTTAGTATTCCATATACTACTACTATACTAAATATAGTAGTATCGGTAGTACTATTAGGGCTATACGGACTCGAACCGTAGACCTTCTCGGTAAAACGGATCAAACTATTATTATTATCAAAATGATTTGAATTGTTTTAAAGACCCAACGTGCATTTTTTTTTTTTTGCATTGGGCTTTTTCATTAACTGATAGAAATATCAATTAGTCTACCATCTTTTTTCTTTACACAAAGAAAAAGGAAATGACTCCCTGTGCTCTGATTTCTTATTTAGATCAAAATCTAAGAGCACTACCAAAGTTTTTCAAAGAAGAAGGTTATTCTGACGTAGGTCTGCTTCTGGCCTGGATCAACTTAAGTTAAATGGACTCTCTATCAACCTACTTCAATAAAAATATCAAATAGGAAATGAAACTTCATACACCTTAAAGTTCATAAGATAGGAAGAAAAGATATTTTTTTGGAGGTCCCTAGCCTCATTGCCTAGCATTGAATAGATTTTAGTATTCACCTTATCAATATCTCATTATGGATTCCATTTGACGTCTAAATCCTTTGTCAGGCTATTGTTCTCTTAATTTTCTTTCTGGAGTAAGACATTGATTTATCAATTAAGATCAACTCTTTTAATTACATGATGGACTCCTATGAAAAAACATTGGCGCATGTGTAAACGAGGTGCTCTACCTAACTGAGCTATAGCCCTTGTGCTTTTGATACAGATTTGATCATATTCGATAAATAAATTCTTGTCAAGATAAATATTAAATTACATGATCCAATCTCTTTGATTTATATTGCGTTTGTATTATTTATAAATAATATAACATTTATAATCCATTGATCTGATCGAGAGCTACTTTTTTTATTTAGGATGATAAATGACCTACTTAACTCAGTGGTTAGAGTATTGCTTTCATACGGCAGGAGTCATTGGTTCAAATCCAATAGTAGGTAAGGTATTGGTAGAACTTAGTAGATACCATTGATTCCGGTATCTAATAAGTTTTTCTACTCACCATTTTTTTTTATTGTAATTTTCTATCTTTTTTCTATTTTTTGGCTGCACCAACTTGTTACGAGATCCTCTTGATAGGCTCTACGATAGCCTCGACTCGTGTCTTAGCTCGCCGGAGAGCTAGATTTGCTTCAATTGTTTGTCTCTTGCCTTCAGCCTTATTTAAGTTAGCTTCTGCTATTTTAAGAGTTTGTTGTGCTTCTTGTGGATTAATGTCACTAGCCCTTTCTGCATCAGGTACTAAAATAGTGATCTCATTATTGCCGATTCTAGCAAAACCACCCATCAGAGCCATCGTTAACCATCGGTCCTTAAGGCGTATTCTCAAAATACCTATATCTAAAGCTGTGGCAATAGGCACATGATTTTTTAATACCCCAATTTGTCCACTATTAGTAGATAAAATAATTTCTTTCACTTCTGAATCCCAAACAATTCGATTGGGGGTCAGTACACAAAGATGGAAAGTCATTTCTTGAATTTGTTCTCCATTTCTAAGTTAAGTTCGTAGCCTTCGCAGTAGCTTCATCGATATTACCCACCAAATAAAAGGCTTGTTCAGGAAGACTATCTAATTCTCCAGAAAGAATCAATTGAAATCCTCTAATTGTTTCTGCGAGACCAACATATTTCCCTGGGGAACCAGTAAATACTTCTGCTACGAAAAAAGGTTGTGATAAGAAACGTTCCATTTTTCGTGCTCTTGCTACGGTTAAGCGATCCTCTTCGGATACTTCGTCCAACCCAAGAATAGATATCATGTCCTGAAGTTCTTTGTAACGCTGTAACGTTTGTTTAACTCTTTGCGCAGTTTCATAATGTTCTTCACCGACGATCCGAGGTTGGAGCATGGTGGACGTTGAATCTAAAGGATCTACTGCTGGATAGATACCTTTGGCAGCTAATCCTCTTGATAGTACAGTAGTTGCATCCAAATGTGCAAATGTCGTGGCAGGAGCAGGATCGGTCAAATCGTCTGCAGGTACATAAACTGCTTGAATAGAAGTTATTGACCCTTCTTTGGTAGAAGTAATTCTTTCTTGTAAAGTACCCATTTCAGTACCCAGGGTCGGTTGATAACCCACAGCGGAAGGCATTCGGCCCAATAAGGCCGATACTTCGGATCCGGCTTGGACAAAACGGAAGATATTGTCGATAAATAGAAGGACGTCCTGCTCATTGACATCTCGGAAATATTCTGCCATAGTTAGGGCAGTTAAACCAACTCTCATACGAGCTCCGGGGGGTTCATTCATTTGACCATAGACTAAAGCGACTTTTGATTCCGCAATATTTTTTTCATTAATTACTCCGGATTCTTTCATTTCCATATAAAGATCATTTCCCTCACGAGTACGCTCACCTACTCCGCCAAATACAGATACACCTCCATGAGCTTTGGCAATGTTATTGATCAATTCCATAATGAGTACTGTTTTACCTACCCCAGCTCCACCGAAAAGTCCTATTTTTCCGCCACGGCGATAAGGAGCTAAAAGATCGACTACTTTAATTCCTGTTTCAAAAATGGATAATTGTGTATCTAACTGTATAAAGGCAGGCGCAGATCTATGAATAGGAGATGTTGTGCGAGTATCTACAGGACCCAAATTATCTATGGGTTCTCCAAGCACGTTGAAAATTCGACCTAGGGTTGCTCCGCCGACTGGAACACTTAGAGCAGCTCCTGTGTCAATCACTTCCATTCCTCTCTTTAGACCATCTGTAGCACTCATAGCTACAGCTCTAGCTCGATTATTTCCTAATAATCGCTGTACTTCACAAGTTACGCGAATTTGTTGGCCAACCGTATCTCGACCTTGAACTATCAGAGCGTTGTAAATATAAGGCATCTTCCCTGGTGGAAAAACTATATCGAGTACCGGACCGATTATTTGCGTAATACGCCCCAGATTTTTGTTTTCAAGTGCAGAAACCTCAGTATCAGAAGGGGGAGGATTTATTGTCATATTGAAAAATATCCTTTTTTTTTTTTGAAAAAAAAAAAAAAAAATTCAAATTAAGAAAAAAATGTTCGAGAACAACGCAAGTGGATTGGTTCATTATTTGAATATTTAATAACAAATGAAATGTATTAATTCATATTTAATAAAATATTTAATAATAAAAAAATATGGAATAATAAATGTAATTTAATAATCGATTTTCACCATCCAATCAATTCAATTGTTTTCAAATTTCAATGATTTAATTTTTAAGGTCAACCCAGTCATCCAGATTGTAGACAATACTATCTATATTATCTATGGAATTCCAACCTGAACTTTGTTTATGATTCTGTTTTTCTATCTCATTGGTCCTTATTTTTTATTTCCTCAGCATAGGATTTATACTGAGCATATTATTTCTTTTTACCGATTTTTCTTTTTATTGGGCAAATTCTGCCGATTTTGACATCTAGGATTTACATATACAACATATATCACTGTCAAGGTCAAGAGTATACTTTTTATTTATTATTTAGATTCGAAAATTATATTCCAAAATTCAAAAAAAAAATAAGAGATTCGAAAAAAAACGGTTGGGTTGCGCCATACATATGAAAGAGTATAGAATAATGATGTATTTGCCAAATCAAATATCATGGTCAAATTTAACAATGACCCATTCGGATTAATTGATAATATTAGTTGATGGATCATTTGTAAAAAGGTTTGATTAACTCTTAAGTTATGTCGAGTAGACCTTGTTGTTGCTATAATTCAATTCTTAATTCATGCGTTGTAGGGGGGGGGGATTTATGTCACCACAAACAGAAACTAAAGCAAAGGTTGGGTTCAAAGCTGGTGTTAAAGATTATAAATTGACTTATTATACTCCTGACTATCAAACCAAAGATACTGATATCTTGGCAGCATTCCGAGTAACTCCTCAACCTGGAGTTCCGCCTGAAGAAGCAGGTGCAGCGGTAGCTGCAGAATCTTCCACTGGTACATGGACAACTGTGTGGACCGATGGACTTACCAGCCTTGATCGTTATAAAGGACGCTGCTACGAGATCGAGCCTGTTCCTGGAGAAGATAATCAATTTATTGCTTATGTAGCTTATCCCTTAGACCTTTTTGAAGAAGGTTCTGTTACTAACATGTTTACCTCCATTGTAGGTAATGTATTTGGGTTCAAGGCCTTGCGCGCTCTACGTCTGGAAGATTTGCGAATCCCTAATGCTTATGTTAAAACTTTCCAAGGTCCTCCTCACGGAATCCAAGTTGAGAGAGATAAATTGAACAAGTATGGACGTCCCCTATTGGGATGTACTATAAAACCCAAATTGGGTTTATCAGCTAAGAATTATGGTAGAGCAGTTTATGAATGTCTCCGCGGGGGACTTGATTTTACCAAAGATGATGAAAATGTGAACTCCCAACCATTTATGCGTTGGAGAGACCGTTTCTTATTTTGTGCCGAAGCAATTTATAAATCACAGGCCGAAACAGGGGAAATCAAAGGACATTATTTGAATGCTACTGCGGGTACATGTGAAGAAATGCTAAAAAGAGCTGTATTTGCTAGAGAATTGGGCGTTCCTATCGTAATGCATGACTACTTAACAGGTGGATTCACTGCAAATACTACCCTGTCTCACTATTGCCGCGATAATGGTCTACTTCTTCATATCCACCGTGCAATGCATGCAGTTATCGATAGACAAAAAAATCATGGTATGCACTTTCGTGTATTAGCTAAAGCCTTACGTTTGTCTGGTGGAGATCATATTCACGCTGGTACTGTAGTAGGTAAACTTGAAGGAGAAAGGGAGATTACTTTAGGTTTTGTTGATTTACTACGTGATGATTATATTGAAAAAGATCGAAGTCGCGGTATTTATTTCACTCAGGATTGGGTTTCTTTACCAGGTGTTATCCCTGTTGCTTCAGGGGGTATTCACGTTTGGCATATGCCTGCTCTGACCGAGATATTTGGAGATGATTCTGTACTCCAATTCGGTGGAGGAACTTTAGGACACCCTTGGGGAAATGCACCTGGTGCCGTAGCGAATCGAGTAGCTCTGGAAGCATGTGTACAAGCTCGGAATGAGGGACGTGATCTTGCTCGCGAGGGTAATGCAATTATCCGTCAAGCTTGCAAATGGAGTCCTGAATTAGCTGCTGCTTGTGAAGTCTGGAAGGAAATCAAATTTGAATTCCCAGCAATGGATACTTTGTAATCCAGTAATAATAATTCGTTCTATTAATTTCCATTAAACTCGGCCCAATCTTTTACTAAAAGGATTGAGCCGAATACTGTACAGAATACTTGTTGTATCTATAAATGAATCCTATGGATCTTTCGGATTGATAGATTTTTTTCTAGTTCATTATTCTTTTTTGATTTGGAATATAATGAATTAAAATAGAAGTATTTTCTATTAATATTGACAACAGTGTATCAAACCAATATAATCCGATCGTGAATAAATGGATCGATTGACTCATGTCAGATAGGTTTTTTACTTCATCAAATGGTGGATTCGTTGTATTTTTTTTTTCTTTCATTGTAATTTAATGTCATTCATTGTAATTTAATGTAATATGTAACATAATATGTAACATTTGATTCTATTATTTATAGAATTGCATCTTTTTTTATTGCGATTGGATATAGACATTCTTGTTTGTAATTGGATTAGGGTTGCTAACTCAATGGTAGAGTACTCGGCTTTTAAGTGCGACTCCATTTTTTACACATTTCTATGAACTAATTGGTTCATCCCTACCATCGGTAGGGTTTGTAAGACCACGACTGATCCAGAAAGGAATGAATGGAAAAAGCAGCATGTCGTATCAACGGTGAATTCTAAAAATTTTTCATTCATATTTGATCCGACCAATATTTTTCTTTGAATTGTTGGCTCCGAACAAATGAATTCCGTTGGGTTTAATTAATAAAGGGATAGAGCTTAGCTGCTCCAATTATAGGGAAACAAAAAGCAACGAGCTTTCATTTTTGATTTGAATGATTACCACATCTAATTATACGTTAAAAAAGAATTAGTGCTTGCTGTGGAAAAAGTTTTTCCTACGAATGATGGATTAACGATTTTTGTTATGAGTCCTAATTATTAGCTATTCCCCATTATTTTATGGGGTAGCAATAAATGTGTAGAAGAAAGAGTATATTGATAAAGATCTGATTTTTTTCCAAAATCAAAAGAGCGATTGGTCCAAAAAATAAAGGATTTCTAACTAGCTTGTTTGTCCTAGAAAAATGAGAAGGAACAAGCGAGGGGAGATAGTCCATTAATGGGTTTTAACTCGTTTTCTAGGTATCGCTTCATATTTGTTTTTTTTTTCAATTCGAATATAGATCTAGAATACCTTGTTTTGACTGTATCGCACTATGTATCATTTCATAATCCAATGAATCTTTGACCAAATCAAATTTAGAAAATGAAGGAATATAAAGTATATTTAGAACGAGCTAGATCTCGCCAACAGGACTTCCTATACCCACTTCTTTTTAGGGAGTATATTTATGGACTTGCTTATAGTCATAATTTG
>CAWUDS030001598.1:22500-37706 GCA_963859935.3 Lathyrus sativus
GACCTTCCATAGCATCTGGTAACCATACATGAAGAGGGAATTGGGCAGATTTTGCAACGGATCCGCAAAATAACAAGAGGGCACACAAAGTAACAAAAATAATATTTACCTCATTCTTATAAATTAAGTTATTGAATATTAGAAATAAATCCCTAAATTCCAAACTACCGGTTATCCAATAAAAACCTAAAATTCCTAATAAGAAACCAAAGTCCCCTACACGATTCGTTACAAACGCTTTTTGACAAGCATTTGCCGCAATAGGACGTGTGAACCAAAAACCTATTAATAGATAAGAACACATTCCAACCAATTCCCAAAAAATATAAACTTGTATCAAATTGGAACTAGTAACTAATCCTAACATTGAAGTATTAAAAAAACTCATATAAGTAAAAAATCTCAAATAGCCTTGATCATGAGACATGTAACTATCACTATAAATTAGAACCAGAATACCAACAGTAGTTATTAATATTGACATAATAGAACTAAGTGAATCGATCAAGTAGCCAAACTCTAAAGAAAGATCATTATTTATAGTCCAAGACCATACATATTGATAGATAGAACGATTCTCGATTTGATGAATCGATAAATCGATCGAAAAAATCATAACTATGGTTAACAATAAAATACTAGGAAAAGCCCACATACGGCGAATATTTTTTGTTCCCGTGGGAAAAAGTAGAAGTCCTACCCCTATTAAAATAGGAATTGGAAGAGGGATGAAAGGTATGATCCATGAAGATTGATGTGTATATTCCATACAAAAAAAAGAATAAAAAATATTTAGATTCTTTATGAATTTTGTTTCTTATTCGTTTGTTTTATCTCTTTTGTTTGTAAAGGGGTTCGGTTAATAAAAAAGTGGATATAGAAATAGAATTGGATATTCTTAATTGTTCTGAATCTTTGCACAATACAATGGTTGGTCCCAATATTGGAAAGTACAAAGTGAAAACCGGCCAATAAGAAAATTCCTAGTGAAAAAAAAGAGTATTTAAAGTAATATATTCATGAATCATCAATATTATCTATGAAAAATTTGGAAAAGGTTTATAATATTCAATGTTTTTACTTTACCTTTTGATCGAAAAAAAAGAAAGAGGGAATTCCGATAGATAAGACATACGGCTAATTGCAGAATAATTCGTGTTCATTTACAGAACAAATGTCTTTCACATCAAACTATAGCAACGAAAAAACTATACTACTTGTATGCCAGTTCCCAAAAAACGCACTTCTATATCAAAAAAAAAAATTCGTAAGAATTTTTGGAAAAAAAAAGGATATACGGCAGCATTGAAAGCCTTTTCATTAGCTGAATCTATTTTTACAGATAACTCAAAAAGTTTTCAAATAAAAATGTTGGACTGGAATACTATGAATTAGCTCTATTCAAAGAGTATTGTTTAATAGTAATTTTATACTAATTAATACTATTATGGAAGAGTAAACATCTATTTAGAATATATTAAATATTATTCTAGAATATATTCTATATTCTAATCATAATAGATATCTTTTCAACATAGGTCATCGAAAGGATCTCAAAGACCCACCAAAGCACGAAAGCCGGGATTTTTCACAAAATAGATTCCTATTCAAAGAGAGCATAACCGCATGGATAAGCTCACACTAACCCGTCAATTTAAGATCCAATTCGGTATTTTCTTTGGGAAATATTGGGAAGGAATTGGAATGTAATAATATGGATTCATACAAAAAAAAGGTTTTCTATTGATTGAAACAGTTGATTAGAAGATCATAATTGGATCCACATATGTTTGGTAAAAGTAAAAAGAATAATTTTCTCCTTTGAGAATAAAAAAACGAAAGTGTTCAATTCAAACATGAAAACGTGGCTGACTTCATTCGTTCTCGTTATTTTGTTGGGTTTGGGGGAAGAAGTGGAGATTATCGAACGAGGATAAAGGATCTAATTACGTCGAAAGAATTGAACGAGGAGCCGTATGCGGTGAAAATCTCATGTACGGTTCTGTAGAGTGGCAGTAAGGATGACTTATCTGTCAACTTTGACACTATTAACCCGAAAAAACCAAACTCTGCGTTACGTAAAGTTGCCAGAGTACGCTTAACCTCAGGATTTGTAATTACTGCTTATATACCTGGTATTGCCCATAATTTACAAGAACATTCTGTAGTCTTAGTAAGAGGGGGAAGGGTTAAGGATTTACCTGGTGTGAGATATCACATTGTTCGAGGACCCCTAGATGCTGGCGGAGTAAGGGATCGTCAACAAGGGCGTTCAAAATATGGAGCCAAAAAGCCAAAATAAATTATTATTTTAGCCCCATAAGTTAAGTTATAAAAAAATGGATTATTAAGCTCATGTCACGACGAGGTACTGCAGAAAAGAAAATCGAAAAATCCGATCCAATTTATCGTAATCGAGTAGTTAACAGGTTGATTAACCATATTATGAAACACGGAAAAAAATTATTGGCTTATCGAATTTTCTATCGAGCTATGAAAAGGATTCAACAAAAGACAGAAAAAAATCCACTATCCGTTTTACGTGAAGCAATACTTCAGGTAACTCCCAAGATAGTAGTAAAAGCGAGACGCGTGAGCGGATCGACTCATCAAGTTCCCATTGAAATAAAAAAGCCACAAGGAAGAGCACTTGCCATTCGTTGGTTAGTAGCGGCATCCCGAAAACGTCCGGGTCGAAATATGGCTTTCAAATTCAGTTCCGAATTAGTGGATGCTGTCAAGGGGCGTGGTGATGCCATACGCAAAAAGGAAGAGATTCAGAAAATGGCGGAAGCAAATAGAACTCGTGCACCTTTTCGTTAATCCATGAACAGGATCTATGGTCCATATACACACATGGACCTAAGGATCCATACATCAAAGGGTATTTTTTTGGAGATTCCATGTACTAATTCATGATTTGACATGTACAGAATGAAAATCTCATTCTCGAGTCTACGAGAATTTTTATGAAAGCCTTTCATTTGCTTATTTTCGATGGAAGTTTTCTTTTTCCGGAATTGATTCTAATTTTGGGCCTAATTCTTCTTCTGATGATCGATTCCACTTCGGATCAAAAAGAGATATCTTGGTTCTATTTTTTCTCTTCAACAAGTTTAGTAATGAGCATAATGGCGCTGTTGTTCCGATGGAGAGAAGAACCCATGATTCGTTTTTCGGGAAATTTCCAAACAAACAATTTTAACGAAATCTTTCAATTTCTTATTTTACTATCTTCAACTCTATGTATTCCTCTATCCGTAAAGTACATTGAATGTACAGAAATGGCTATAACAGAGTTTCTGTTATTTATATTAACCGCTACTCTAGGAGGAATGTTTTTATGCAGCGCTAACGATTTAATAACTATCTTTGTAGCTCTAGAATGTTTCAGTTTATGCTCCTATCTACTATCTGGATATACCAAGAAAGATGTAAGGTCTAATGAGGCTACTATGAAATATTTACTCATGGGTGGGGCAAGCTCTTCTATTCTGGTTCATGGTTTTTCTTGGCTATATGGTTCATCCGGGGGAGAAATGGAGCTTCAAGAAATAGTAAATGGTCTTATCAATACACAAATGTATAACTCTCCGGGAATTTCAATTGCGCTTATATTCATCACTGTAGGAATTGGGTTCAAGCTTTCCCCAGCCCCTTCTCATCAATGGACTCCTGACGTATATGAAGGAGTGTGGTTCGTTCGAGAAATTCCGACCGACTTCTCTATTTCTTTCTGAGATGTTTGGATTTTTCAAAACTCTATGGACATGCAGAAGAGATATGCTATTCCCACTCGGACCAAGACATAACTTTACTTGTTAAAATAACAATTAAGGTGAAGCAGAGTCAGGAACAACGAATCCCTTTATGAGAAAAAGATTCTTTTTGCAAGTTGGTTATTAGGGGTAGTTCCTACAAAGAATCATACTAAATGACGTATACAATACTTGAATTGTCGATGTAGATGCTACATAGTTGGTTCTCATCCTTCAGAGACTACGAGTATAATAGGAACATCCGTCAACAAAAGGATCACCCTAAGATGATCATCTCGTGGCTATTGAGAACGAATTAAATCAGATGGTTCTATTTCTCAATCTTTTTTTTCGACCTAGGTTCTGTAGGAGCAACTCATAAAGATTGAGAAAAATCCGTCATTCACAACCACTGATGAAGGATTCCTCGAAAAGTTCAGGATTACGAATCCTTTTTTGTTTGATGAAAAGTCCAAATACAATGGATTCGGTCTTATACATACGCGAGGAAGGAAATACTAAAAGAAAGAAGAAACAATCTTCTTCTTTCTTTTATCACTTAGGAGCCGTCCGAGATGAAAGTCTCATGCACGGTTTTGAATGAGAGAAAGAAGTGAGGAATCCTCTTTTCGACTCTGCCTCTCCCACTCCAGTCGTTGCTTTTCTTTCTGTTACTTCGAAAGTAGCTGCTTCAGCTTCAGCCACTCGAATTTTGGATATTTCTTTTTATTTCTCATCAAACCAATGGCATCTTCTTCTAGAAATCCTAGCTATTCTTAGCATGGTATTAGGGAATCTCATTGCTATTACGCAAACAAGCATGAAACGTATGCTTGCCTATTCGTCCATAGGTCAAATCGGATATGTAATTATTGGAATAATTGTTGGAGACTCAAATGGTGGATATGCAAGCATGATAACTTATATGTTGTTCTATATCTCCATGAATCTAGGAACTTTTGCTTGCATTGTGTTATTTAGTCTACGTACCGGAACTGATAACATTCGAGATTATGCAGGATTATACACGAAAGATCCTTTTTTGGCTCTCTCTTTAGCCCTATGTCTCTTATCCTTAGCAGGTCTTCCTCCACTAGCTGGTTTTTTCGGAAAACTTTCTTTATTCTGGTGTGGATGGCAAGCAGGCCGATATTTCTTGGTTTCAATAGGACTTCTTACAAGCGTTGTTTCGATCTACTATTATCTAAAAATAATTAAGTTATTAATGACTGGACGAAACCAAGAAATAACTCCTCACGTGCGAAATTATAGAAGATCTCCTGTAACATCAAATAATTCCATTGAAGTGAGTATGATTTTATGTGTGATAGCATCTACTATACTAGGAATATCAATGAACCCCATTATTAAAATGGCTCAGGATACTCTTTTTTAGCTTCTACAATTGATTGACCTCTTATATTACTAACTGAAATGAAAGAATTAGTGGATCTGTTCCACCAAAAATGGGAATGGGCTAAGGTTATGAACTTATAATTTATATATAATCTGATGAGCGAATCAATTCCATGATTCTAAGTTCATTCCATTTCGGATTAAAATGGAATAAGGAAGTTTTGTTTTTTACATATCTATCATTATTTGTGACCTTATATCAACCCTGATTACTCCTTTTAGCTTCGATTGAATCGAGAAATGAAATAGGTTTGATTGTCCCTTTCTTTATTTTGTTTGTAAATAAAAGAATATAAAATAAAAAGACATAGAATAATCAGAATTTTATTAAAAAAGTAAAGAAAACGCAAAATTAGAAAACCTATAGTAACATATAATAGTAACATATGAAACATCGAAATCACAATTCTAGATTAAAGAAAGAAACTTCAAAGTAAATGGATAAATGGAAGACATTTTTAATAGTAACATATAATAGTAACATATAAAATAATAAAAAAATATAAAATAAACATCGAAATAACAATTGTAAATAAAAACAAACTTAAAAGGGGGATAACTATGACTTTTAACTTTTTTATACGAAATTCCTTAGTGGGTTTCTGCCTTAGGATACTGAATTCAACCGTTGTGATCGGACTCTATTATGGATTTCTTACTACAGCCTGCATAGGACCGTCTTATCTCTTCCTTATTCGAGCCCGGGTTATGGAAAAAGGTTCCGAGACGGAAATAGCAGCAACAAGCGGGTTTCTTACGGGACGCGTCATGATGTTCATATCGATCTATTATGCGCCTTTGCATTTGGCATTGAATCGACCTCATACACTAACATTCTTAACTCTGCCGTATCTTTTCTGTAATTATGTCTATCAAAATAACAAACATTACTATTCGGACGATTGGGGTTGGGCATACTACCCGGAGGATTCTGGAGACAACAATCCAAATTCAATACGTAATTTTAGGACTTACAAAGTATTCTTTAACAATCTTTTTTTTCAATTATTAAACCCCCTTCTTTTCCCAAGTTCAATCTTAATAAGATTAATGAACATTTATCTGTTTCGATCCAACAATAAATTGTTATTCTTAACAAGTAGTTTTGTTGGGTGGGTAATTGGTCACATCTTTTTAATGCAATGTGTTGGATTGGTATTAGTCTGGTTCAAGAAAAAAAATTCGATCAAATCTAAGATAACGATGAGATTTGATAAATACATTCTCCTACAATTACGAAATTATGCGGGGCAAATATTTGCCGTTTTCGCCTTTGCAATTTTTGCGCACTATTCAGGCAGAGCAATGATCCCTTATTTTTATGGTGAGGAAATGGAAGGCTACGACGAGAGGTACTCGGAGGAAATCCAAGCTGCAATAGATGCGGAAAGGGAAGAAAATAACGAAGAAGATCTGATGGTTTATTTTTCCGAGAATGAGAAGACTTCCAACAACACGAATATTCAGAAAAAGACAAAAATTGTCCCCCCGGTGGCGGAAAGAGGTCTTGTAAATATTCTTTTCGATTTTCAAAGATGGACTAGGCCTTTGCGATATATAAAAAATGATCACTTCGAGCGGGTTGTAAGAGATGAAAATTCACAATTTTTTTTTCAAACATGTCAAAGTGATGGAAAAAAACGAATATCTTTCACGTATCCACCTCATTTATCTACTTTTCTGAACATCATGGAAAAAAAAATGGATCTCTTCAGAACAGAGAAAACCTCCAATAATGAGAATGAATTGTATAATTCTTGGATCTCCCGTAATAAAGAAAAAAAAAATCAACTAAGCAAGGAATTATTTCAAAGGGCAAAAATTCTAGATAAGAAAGTTAAGAAAGGTAAGAAATTTAATCTTGTGGATGTATTAGAAACTCGAGTTCGATTATCGGATGATAGGGGTCGAAAAAAATACTTACCTAAAATATATGATCCTTTCTTGAATGGACCCGCTCGTGGAGAAATCCAAAAAAGCGTTTCTAAAAAGAAAACTTTTGACTCAAACTCCATATTGATAAATAGGATTCATGGTCTCCTTCTTTGTATGAATACCAATTCTCCAGAATTGGAACAGAAAATAGATAAATTGGATAGAAAATTAGTATTCACTGAAATGGGTTTTTATTTTAAAATAATGAGTAAATTTTCGGAAAAATCAGTATCCAATTTTCATTTTGACGGACTTTCTTCAGTTCCAGAACATGAACAAGTAAAAATCTATTCCAAAGAAAAAAAAATAAAAAGAAACTTCTTATTTGATGCAATTCGGACTAATCCTTTCAATCATAAAACAATTTTTAATAGAAAACTATGTAGTGAAATCAAGGAAATAAGTAAAGAAGTTCCTCGATGGAACTACGAATTACTGGACGAGACGGAGTACATGCTGGAACCGGGCTATAAACAAGAACATCATATTCGTTCCCCAAACGCTGAATATGTAGTTATTTTTAATATGGAATCAAGCTCATTGGGTCCTCGTATTCAAAATAATTCTTTTGCGCATCAATATAAGGAGGCAGAGGACCGCCGTAACGAATTCTCTGTAGCTTGTTATGTACCCGGCGCAGATTTTAACAGAGATCTTATTCGAGGATCTTGGCGCCCTCAAAGGCGTAAAACAGTTATTTCGAGACTCTTTCAAGCAAATGGGAATGTCCATTCCCCCCTTTTTTTGGATATGATCAACAAAAGCAATTCCTTTTTGTTTGATGTTTTGGAGGACATGTGGGACTATTTGACCCTATATTTCAGGAAACCCGATCCTGATAATGTATCATTTTTGAGGTTAAAAAAGGCAAAAAAAGAGAACGAGCAAAGAATGAGAATGGAACAGGACGCCGAAGACGAGGCTGTTGAGACACTTCGAAGAGTCGAAGAAGCCTGGGAGAGCATTCTATATGGTCTAGTAATCAGAAATTTCGTATTGTTATTTATGTCCAGGTTTCGAAAATATATTCTATTACCGTCGTTGATAATAACGAAAAATATCATTCGTATATTATTATTTCAAGATCCAGAATGGTCAGAAGATTTTGGGGATTGGCAAAAAGAAACCCATATTAACTGCACCTATCGGGGCACTCCAGTATATAACAACGCATTGCCATACAACTGGCTCGACGCCGGTCTTCAGATAAGGGTCTTATTCCCTTTTGTTCTGAAAGCTTGGCACGAGAAACCTAAGGTACTATCTACTGAAAAAAAACAATACAGTGAAAAAATATCCGCTGGAGATGAAAAAAGAATCTCTGCAACCCACTTATGGTTTTTAACAGCTTTTGGAACAGTACTCGAATCGTACCCTCAGGTGCATGTACCAAACCCATTTGCATTTTTGGGTCCCATTTTAAAACAAATAACAAAAAAATTGAAAAAAGATTTGAAAAAATGTTTGAAAAAATGGGAGAATGAAGCAAAAGAAGAGTCTCGAATCCTGTTAAAAGAATTCAACGAAATAGAAATTGAAAAAAATTCACCAATCAGTACGAGTAATGCAACTATTAGTCCATCCACATCCACATCCACAGAAAGAAGGATAAAAATCACAGAAAGAAGGATAAATCGTTTAAATGCGAAAAGAAATCAAATCTTAAAAGAAATGGAAAAATTGAGAAAAGAAAGGGTTATAACTAATCCTACAACATTAGAATTACTCAAAAATAGTTGGAAAATATTCAAAAGAAGAAACGTTCGATTAATCCGTAAATCCTATTGTTTTTTCCAAATTTTCATGGAAAGGCTATACACGCATATCGATAACATGGATATCTTTAATATTAACTATATTATAGGATTGACTATTCAATATGTAGAACATTTCCTTACTTCGAGCATTGTACAACGTTCTCTTAATTTTATTAATAATTCTATTAAATTAACTCGTGATTTATTGGAATCAACAAAGAAATTTGTAAAAAAATTCATTTACACGAAAAAAAAAAATGAAGAATATATTGATAGAATAAATCAAAGTATAATTCCATTTATGTCGGTTGTAGACAAACAAAAACGTCGGAATAGGACGGATATGTATTCACAGAATTCTTGTGATGTATCTTCTTTGTCACAAGCCTATGTATTGTTTCAATTATCACAAATGCAAGTTTGTAATGGATATAAATATAGGTTAAGATCTATTTTTGAATCACCTGGAAAATCTTTTTTTCTTCCGAATGAAATAAAGGATTATTTTTTAAAAATACAAGGAGAAAGATTCAATTCCAAATTAAGCCATAAGAACCGTCCCGATTCTATAATGAATCAATGGACAAATTGGTTAAAGATTCATTATCAATATGCTTTACCTGAGAGCACATGGTCGAGATTAGCACCACAAAAGTGGAGGAATACAATCCATGAACATCGCGTGGCTCAAAATAAAGATTTACTTGACTATGATTCATCGGAAAAAACTCAATTAATTGTTTCCAAAAAACGAAAAGTAGACTTATTAGAAGAAGTAGACTTATTAGAACAAGTAGACTTATTAAAAAATAAAAAAAAAATAAAAAAACAATATGGATATGATCTTTTTGCCTATCAATATCTAAATTATGTAGATAAGAATCAACCTTCTATTTATAGATATACATCACCTAGTTATAACACACCTAAAAATATAAAAGAAGTATTTGATCTAATGGGCGATAGCTTTATCCAAAATTATATAGCGGAAGATGATGAAAATAAGCCGGATAGAAAGTATTTTCGTTGGAGAGAAAGAAGGATGGGAATGAATGAAAAAAGAAGGAGAAGGACCAAAATAAGAAGGATAGCAATGAATGGAAAAAGAAAAAAGAATTCCATAACGAATGACAAATTATTGACTCCGAGTTTTGGTTTTTTGTCAAAATCAAAAATAGATGCATATAAGAAGAATCCGTGGATCTTACCACTAAATTTCTTGTTTATGCCGTTTTATAGTCAGAAGAACATTACTGATCAACTGGAATTACAGTTAGAAAAGAACGAATACGCGATTCACAGCAATCTAAAATCATATCTCGAAAGGTATTATAAGCCCAAGCATCGTTATAATGCAAATAGCCCTAAATACAGGAAGGATATGGCTGCAGAACAGAATTTCTTAATAGATAGATATGTGGGTTATTATTTACGCTGTGCGGAGTTTACGTACTACGGCGACAGCTACGCGAACATTGTCGGCGTACTAAATCTCCTGAAGCAAACGAAACAACCAAAACAAATTTTGTTGTCTACTATAAGGAGGGGAGAACTAGATCTGGAAACTTTTGTGCGTATAGTCAGTGATGATCCTTGTTTTTTTTACAGCAGGGATATTGAGGAAGTGCAGGACAACCTAGTTTTTTGTTTAGAACCCATTCGTTGTTCTTACAAAAAAAACTACGAACAATCATTTCTATATCAAACCATAAGCGTATCATTGAAGCACAAACGCCAAATTATAAATAAAGATAAAAATCATTATGATTTACTTGTTCCTGAAAATATTTTCTCCCCTAGACGCCGTAGAGAATTGCGAATTCTAACTTGTTTGAACCATAGGAAGAATCGGAAGACGATGGATAGAAACACAATAACTGATAAAGAAAAAACGAATTCTTCTGAAGTTTTGACTAAAAAGAAAGATCTTGATAGCGATACAAAAAAACTAAGGAATTTAAAATTCTTTCTTTGGCCAAATTATCGATTCGAAGATTTAGCTTGTATGAACCGCTATTGGTTTGATACACATAATGGAAGCCGTTTCAGTATATTGAGAATACGTATGTATCCTCGCCTCGATTGAAAATCTAGATTTTTGTTCTATTTATCCTAATATTTCTCGTAACATATCTATCTGATATGTGAACAATATTTATAGATAAATAAAATAAACGTCCACACACATTGTGGGAGTCATACGAATTCAATTTCTCAATGATGTCTCCATAAATCCATCGAAAAATGAATAAAATCTATTGTCTTATTTTTGTCTTTAAAATACAAGACAATAGATTTTATTCATTTTATGAATCCATAAATATAGTATTTATTATCTATTTGAATTACATTCCTTAATAATGAATTAATTTGAAAAAAAAAAAAGAAATTCAGAATTGTTAAATAAATGAAGAGAAAATTTTTTATAAAAAATTAAAAATAAGTGTAATTACTATTACTGATCAATAAAAATATCTACCAAAAAGGAGGGGGGGAAGCTTTCATTTTATGATCAAAAATCCAGTTATACCTGTTATTTCAAAAAAAAAAAAAGAAGAAGAAAACCCGGGATCGGTTGAATTTCAAGTATTCATCTTAACTAATAAGATACGAAGACTTACTTCACATTTTGAATTACATCCAAAGGACTATTTATCTCAAAGAGGTTTACGTATAATTCTGGAAAACGACAACGACTATTGTCGTATTTGTCAAAGAAAAACAAAATACGTTATCAAAATTTAATAAATCGGTTGGGTATTCGGGATTCATTCACAAATTAGCTAATTTCAAGAATCATTTTCAATTATTCGATTTATTAGATACTGAATTTTGATTAACTTTTTTTTGAACGATTCATGGAAGAATGAATCGAGGAAAAACCTATGAATGTCCCAGCTACAAGAAAAGACCTCATGATAGTAAATATGGGGCCTCAACACCATCGATGCATGGTGTTCTGCGACTTATTGTTACTCTGGATGGTGAAGATGTTATTGATTGTGAGCCAATATTGGGTTATTTACACAGAGGTATGGAAAAAATAGCGGAAAACCGAACAATTATACAATATCTGCCTTATGTAACACGTTGGGATTATTTAGCTACTATGTTCACAGAAGCAATAACTGTAAATGGACCGGAACAATTGGGAAATATTCAAGTACCTAAAAGAGCCAGCTATATAAGAGTAATTATGTTGGAGTTAAGTCGTATAGCTTCTCATCTACTATGGCTGGGACCTTTTATGGCAGATATTGGTGCACAAACCCCTTTTTTCTATATTTTTAGAGAAAGAGAATTAATATATGATCTATTCGAAGCTGCCACAGGTATGAGAATGATGCATAATTTTTTTCGTATTGGGGAGTAGCGGCTGATCTACCTTATGGTTGGATCGATAAATGTTTGGATTTCTGCAATTATTTTTTAACAAGGGTTATTGAATATCAAAAACTTATTACGCGAAATCCAATTTTTTTAGAACGGGTTGAAGGAGTGGGTGTTGTTGGTAGAGAGGAAGTTATAAATTGGGGGTTATCAGGACCGATGCTTCGGGCTTCCGGAATACAATGGGATCTACGTGAAGTTGATAATTATGAGTGTTACGAGGAATTGGATTGGGAAGTTCAATGGCAAAAAGAAGGAGATTCATTAGCTCGTTATTTAGTTCGAATTGGTGAAATGGTGGAATCCATAAAAATAATTCAACAGGCTTTGGAAGGAATTCCAGGGGGCCTTATGAAAATTTTGAAATTCGCTGCTTTGATAGAGAAAAGGAGCCAGAATGGAATGATTTTGAATATCGATTCATTGGTAAAAAACCGTCTCCTACTTTTGAATTGCCGAAACAAGAACTTTATGTGAGAATTGAGGCCCCCAAGGGAGAATTAGGAATTTTTCTAATAGGAGATCAGAATGGTTTTCCTTGGAGATGGAAAATTCGTCCACCCGGTTTTATCAATTTGCAAATTCTTCCTCAATTAGTTAAAAGAATGAAATTGGCTGATATTATGACAATACTAGGTAGCATAGATATCATTATGGGAGAAGTTGATCGTTGAAATGATAATTGATACAACGGAAGTCCAAGATATAAACTCCTTTTCCGGATTGGAATCTTTCAAAGAGGTCTATGGAATTCTATGGATACTTTTACCAATTTTGATTCTTGTCTTGGGAATTACAATAAGTGTACTAGCAATTGTATGGTTAGAAAGAGAAATATCTGCAGGGGTACAACAGCGTATTGGACCTGAATATGCTGGTCCTTTTGGAATGCTTCAAGCTCTAGCAGACGGAACAAAACTACTATTCAAAGAGAATCTTATTCCATCTAGGGGAGATATTCATTTATTCAGTATTGGACCATCCATATCAGTCATATCCATTCTAATAAGTTATTCAGTAATTCCGTTTGGCTATAATTTTGTTTTATCTGATTTCAATATGGGTGTTTTTTTATGGATTGCTATTTCGAGTATTGCTCCCATTGGACTTCTTATGTCAGGATATGGCTCAAATAATAAATATTCCTTTTGGGTGGTCTACGAGCTGCTGCTCAATCGATTAGTTATGAAATACCATTAACTCTATGTGTCTTATCAATATCTCTACGTGCGATTCGTTGAAACCGAAAAAGCTATTCGATGCTATTCTATTGCTATACTCCTCTCTTTATAGTACTATATTTCTATATAGTACTATAATTCTGTATAGTACTATATAGCGAATAAATTGAATAGAAACCTTCATTATCTTTATTTTCTTTTTCAAAATTCTGATTGAAGAACTAAATTAGATAGTTATATGAGTGAAATAAACAGCTTATATTGAATCTAATTTCAGAATACTAGATTCCTGCTAGTTAATAGATAGTATGATGATTTTATAAGGGCAGTCAAAATATTGAGTCTCATTTTCTATGTATAAGAATGAAATAAAATTATAAACAGAAGAGGACATTTAACCCAAGATTGGATAATTTGTCATCCTGTTTTGAAGCGGTCTCAAAAGACCAACCTTATTGAGTTTTAGTTACCATTTTTATGAATTATCATAGATATATAAAAATAAATAAGGGGGTTAATAAAAAAGACTGGATGGTTAGAAACACCAAGATACACAAAGGATTAGTAACACAGATTTTGTAAATTATCCAAAAGAAAATTTACGCAGAATATAAAAAGAATACTAATTGGGGCTTTAAGTTGGTAGAAAAAAGAAAGCAGTACTCCCCACAACTCCGATCCAGAGTATGCTTCCATTCAATCACTAAATAAATTACTATCAGGAACGAAAAAATCCTTTCCAATTTTTGGAGGTCCCTTTTTCATTTCATAGCACAAAAAAGAAGAATAGGAACGAAAAAAAAATAAGAAATCAAAAACGAAAAATAGATTTCTCTTTCGTTTTTGATTTCTTATATCCATATTCATGGAGATAAAATTCACATCATAATTAAGAAACGGATGTGTAATTATTTTTCGTCATTCAAAATCATGAGGGTTATTGAGAATTATAAAAGAGTATTTTATTGAAGAATTCAGTTATTACTCAACAAATTTGTATTTTCTTAGGGATGAGATCAATTCAGAAGTGCTTTAATTGGATCTTTTATGAAAATCGATTTCTCTTTCTTATTTCTAGAACAGACAGAATTGAATTGGTCTAATTCAGAACCGTTCGATAGATTTTAATCTTCTATATCTTAGGGATATATCAAGAGATAAATAATCGACCCGGTCCTTAGATTTACTTAAGGCTTTCCAGGAGCCGTATGAGGTGAAAATCTCATGTACGGTTCTGTAATAGAGATGGGAACAGGAATGTTATCACCGACTAGGATTATCTAACAGTTTAAGTACAATTGATATAGTTGATGCGCAATCAAAATATGGTTTTTGGGGTTGGAATTTGTGGCGTCAACCTATGGGTTTCATCGTTTTTATAATTTCTTCGCTAGCAGAATGTGAAAGATTACCTTTTGATTTACCAGAAGCAGAAGAAGAATTAGTAGCTGGTTATCAAACAGAATATTCAGGTATTCGATTTGGTTTATTTTACGTTGCTTCCTATTTAAACCTTTTCATTTCTTCATTATTTGTAACAGTTCTTTACTTGGGCGGTTCCAATATTTCTATTCCATACATATTTGTTTCTGAATTTTTTGAAATAAATAAAACATACGGAGTTTTTGGAACTACAATTGATCTCTTTATTACATTAGCTAAAAGCTATTTTTCTTATTCGTTTCTATCATAACAAGATGGTCTTTGCCTAGGCTAAGAATGGATCAATTATTAAATCTTGGATGGAAATTTCTTTACCGATTTCTCTC
>CAWUDS030001599.1:0-41485 GCA_963859935.3 Lathyrus sativus
TTATTTAAAATTTGAAAAAATGTACAAAACTATGTCATTAGATGTTTTTATATTTTTTCACAAAAGTTGTTCTTTTTTTATGGCATAAAACTTTTAGTAAAAATTAGATATTTATTTCATATTTATTTTTGAACTGACCTGATCAGAAGGGGATCACGGACTGACCACTCGCTGTTGGACTGCTATCTGTTTGCCGAAGATGAGAAGGAAGAGAGGGGTGTACCTGCGAGCACTCCGATGCCAAAGTAAGAAATTGGGCAGAGTGAAGGCAAAATACAGAAAGGGCAAGATGTGAATTACCTGACCCTCTTGAGGAAGAGGGTATTTATAGAGAGACCCCAGCGTTGGGCCAACAGTCACTTGCGTTGGGCTGGATTGGCAGACCCAACCAAGGTGACTGTTAGGGCTTACGTGGCGTAGTGAAGACCAAAACATGGTCTTCGCCCTAGTCCAACCGTCCCGTGATCTCCGGAAAGTGGGTTTGACCTGCTCTTTCGGAGGTGGGCAGTTGGTTAGGTGACGTGTCCCCGCGGAGGGGGGCACGTGGAGAACGTGCGCCAGGCACGTTGTCCTCCCCGCGGAGGGGAGCTCGCGAGGTTCCCCGGAGGGCGTTGTTCTCCCCGTGGAGGGGAGCATGCAAGGACGCGAAAGAGCCATGTGGTCTTGCTCGAAGGACCGGGGGTGCCCTGTTCGGCCGACAAAGGGGCGTTGAAGACGCTACGGGACGTGTCGTCCATCCCGGCGGGGAGCGTGCCCTGCCCGTCCTATGGGGGTGTGTGTCCGGTCAGGCTAGTCCACTTAATGGGCCTTGTGCGTTATTGGGCTGGATCGCGAGGCTGGGCCCAGACCAGAACAATTTTAATGTCCAATGTATTTGAAACATAACTTTTTGTTTCACATGTTTTTCCTTTTCTGCATATTTTATAATAGTCATGTTCTGGGTTGGGCCCAGGCTTGATCAGACAGGCCCAGTCCAGAGATATACGGGGAAGGCTCAAACTGGCCCAAATGGCCCTATGTCGAGCACAGGTGCCCCCGTCGACCAGGGCACTCCCTCTGGCGACCAGGACGCTCCCTCAGTCGGATAGAACAACGTGTCCTCCACACGTTCTCCACGTGTCCCCTCTATAGGGACACGTCACCCTCCAACTACCCATCTCCAAAAGAGTTGGTCAACCCACCTTCCGGAGACCACGGGACGGTTGAACTAGGGAGAAGACCACGTGATGGTCTTCACTACGCCACGTAAGCCTTAGCAGTCACCTGAGTTGCGCCTGACAATCCAGCCCAACACAAGTGACCGTTGGCCCTGCGTTGGGGTCTCTCTATAAATACCCTATTTCACAAGAGGGTCAGGTATTCTCTTCTTAGCCTTTCTTCGGTATTTGCTCCCACTCTGGTCCATTACTTATTTTGGCATCGGACTGTCTTGTAGGTATACCCCTCTCCTCGTCCATATTCCTTGTGAGTAGCTAGGAGATCAACGATGCGTGGCAGGTTATTGTTCTCCTTCTGATAAGGTCAGATCAGTGGCACCTTCTGTGGGAAACTAAGCTTCCCCGTTCCTCCGAGCAGAGAACCAAAGCTTCCTCCTCTCAAATTTCAAGAGCATGACTAGCCCACGCCACAATGATGTTGTTCTCGGTTCCGCCTTCATGCTGGTCACCAACAGCGACAACCAAACGGGGAGCTCTCAACCCCGCGAGACTGACGTCAGGGACGGACAAACTGCCTCCCCTTCATCCGAGGATGCGGCACACCATGTCGTTCCTCGGGCGAGGAGCCTGCCAGTATTCCAGCCCATTCCTACATCGGCTGGAGCAGACCCGACGATGGTTGCCCTCTTTGCAGCCATCAACCAGACGAACCAGATGTTGTTCCAGCAAAATAAGCGCATCGGCACGCTGGAACACGACACATCGTCCCGCTCTCCTCCGCGGAGAAGTCAGCACGGGAGCTCCTGACCCTCTTCACGACCACGGGAGCGTCGGCCACAGCTGGAGAGGCCCCAACCGGTGGCTTCTTAGAAGCATGCAAGATCACCACCCCGAAAGGAGAGGCGGTCCCCCAAGCCAAGGGCAAACGGGCCTGAACCCCCGGCCAGAAGACCGAGGGGGCGTAACCCGCCTCCTCGACACGAACCGTCTCCTCCGCAATCCCCGGTTCGCAGCGAAGAGGACGACTACCGTACTCCTTTATCGAGGGAAATCATGGCAGCCCTCATCCCCCACGGGATGGAGAAACCATCTGTGCTCTCGACGTACGACGGCACCTCGGACCCAGACGATCATCTGGAAGACATCGAGGCTATGCTTGACTACAGATACGTCCGAGGAGCCATCAAGTGTAGGCTCTTCCTGACGATGCTGAGAAAGGGAGCCATGGCATGGTACAAGAGCCTGGAGCCTGAGTCCATCACGCCGTGGAGGGTCCTGAAGGACCTATTTTCACGGAACTTTTTAGATGCCAAATTTCACTTATTTGATCTATCAAATGTTGGCATTTTTCACTCATTTTTTATCATGAAAGTGTTGAAAACCACTCTTGCTTTGTTTAGTTTGCAATATATTGTGAAAATCTGTTGGTACCTTTGATTTGTGTGATATTATGCAGTAATCAGGCACAAGAAAAGTGTAAAGTAGGACATAAGAAATGGGAAAGGAAACCAAGAAAGTATGCAAACAACAACAGGTTTCGCTAGGCGAACAGGCAGCGAGCATGCAGTGAGCATTCGCTGGGCGAGTGGTGGCGAAGTGCTAGCGAACACACCTAGACTTGGACAGAACAAAAAAGACCATACATTCGCTAAGCGAAGCTCGTAGCAAAGGCTTCACTAGGAGAAGGGATTGCTCGCCTAGCGAGCATTTGGAAAAGTCTCAGGGGTAGTTTGACAGATCAGAGGCATCTCACGTGCCTAACTTAGTGTTTGCTAGGCGAGCGTAGCAGATCCAGAATGTGTTATTTAAGTGTTTTTCTTGTTTTTTTAGAGATCTATCACATAACTTCTGTATTGTAACATTTTGGGAACATCAGAACTTATCTCTCTTCCTTTTTTAGAGAGAGAAGCACAAAACCCTAAGAGGGAGGAGGTAAGATCTTTGATCTCTTGTTGGGGTTTGAATGTAATCTTTTGATACCTTATGTATTTCATCTAATTTATGTTTGTGAACTTCTTTATTGATTGATTATCTTTGATTATGTATTTATGGGTCTTGACAAAACCTTTTCACATCTTTGATCTCAGATTTTCTTCTATCAATGAATAAACTTTTGACATGGTTTTGAAGATGATATTCATTGTATCTTCTATGGTGTTGTGTTGATTAAGTAGCATGGGTAGCATGGGTAGGATCAATATGATATTGTATGGGTATGTGATAATAGTGATGAAGAATGATGTTCACAACCATTTGGCGGATTAGATGAATACATGTAAAAAGGGTTAAGCGTGTGTACGTATTCTGATCATTGTGTTTTACATGAAACAACTGTTTATCCGATATGAGTGTCGTCTTTTCTTACCTGTTTATCTTTGATTTGAACCGTGATAGAGATACACTCTTCAGATCTGGATCTAGGATGATTACCTGTTAGGTCCTAAATGCTAGAGATAGGTTTAGGCTTAACATTTGCGCGAGTATCAGTTTGTAATGCTTTGTGTTGTGTTTTTGTTGGTAGAGAGATCACTAATGAGACAACATGGTTGTTCTCTCAATGTTGCGTTAGAGATAAGCTTTGTCGTGAGTGATACGTGAGCATATTGGACGAATGATTGTGTTGTGTTTAATTTGATCAAAAGAATGCATATGTTATCAATTGATGAAATCCAATCCCAACAAGGCTCTGTTTATATTTCAGTCTTTATTTTATAATTTCTGTTTTTATTTATGGTTCCTTGAACCTTTTAAACCAAATTTTTTGAACAATAAGCTTAGAAATGTAGAGGTCATTGAACGTCGTTCATATTGCACTAATCCCTGTGGAGAGGACAAAACTGGGTACTTAAAATTTTTTGCTTGCTGCTTTATTGCACCAACAACACTTCACATCGTCAAGGAAACATCCGAAGACGGAGGCCGTGTTGGGAGCAATCATCCAGGCCCCCAACGAGCCTCTCCGAAACTACATTGAGAGGTTCACGAGGGAGGCAGTCCAGGTAACAACGTCGAACGAGATGAAACGTTACCTGATGGAGCAGGGCTTGCACCGAGACTCCAAATTCTACGAGGTTGTGGCCATCCATCGGTCAGACTTTCTCCAGGACTTCCTCGAAAGAGCTCGCCATTACATTCGGTTCGAGGAGACGGAGGCCACCAACACCGCCCGTGACACTAGAAACCGGGAAACCCCCCGCGGGTCCCGAGATGAAGGGGCATCAGCTCACCGACACGGGGGAGACCGGCGGTGGGAGGATTGTCCCCGAGAACCCCATGAGCAGCGGGGCCCTGTTGGCCGTTTTACCGAATACACGGCACTGGTCGTTTCCCGCGAGCACATACTAGCTGAGTGCGCCAATTCATAATTTGTCCAAGGAGGTGTCTGTTTTCCAAAACCGGCACCCACCAAAGCCAACATGGACAAATCCAAATACTGCCGCTTCCATCGAAGCCACGAGAACATGACCGAGGATTGCATCCACCTGAAGGATGCAATCAAAATCTTAATCAAAGACGAGCATCTAAAGAGGTACACCCGGGGAGGAGAGCCCCCACGACAGGAAGCCCCCGAGGCCAAAAGGGTCGAGGATCTCCCCCCTCCCGACAATGATTCCGGCCTACAGGTGGCCCTTAGTGTTGGGCAACCTGAGTACTGGTTCACACTAAGAGAGTTTGGTGTCCTTGCCGAGCTTCAGCTGCCCGAGGAGCCGATACGCCCCGTTAGTCGTTGGGAATACTTCCCATGGCAATAGTCATTTCGGGTGGGACCTCGAGCAAGCTCACGATCGGGTCGGTTAAAAGAAAGTTCGACGAACTAATAAACAGCAGCGCAGGCAAGATGAGCACGCTCGATAAGTTCCAAGGGCGATCCAACCCGATCACCTTCTATCTCGAAGAGCTCCCTGAGGGAGCCCCCAACTCGGCCATACCTCTTCTAATATGGGCACAGATGGCCAACTTTGATGTTCGTCGCATCCTAGTCGACGGAGGAAGCTCGGTAGATATCATGTATACCCACCTCTTCTCGACGCTCCAGCTCGACGAGACCAACCTGGACCCCTACCTAGGCTCCGACCTCCAGGGCTTCAACGGGACAACGAAGAGGCCTTGAGGATATGTGGGACTCAAGGTCCCCTTCGGGGAAAAGGAAACAGACAGGGAAATCAACGCCCGTTTTCTGGTCGTCGAATGCACATCTCTGTATAACTGCATCCTAGGCAGGACAACGCTTCAAACGTGTCTTTTGGCGCTTTTCTTGACTTCAACCGTTCCCACTTCGCCAACTGCTCTTTTGAAATTCAAATATCAGGACTTTCTCTCCAGCCTTAGTGGTGACTGCAACGCGCTTCTTTCATCCCCCTCATGGTCGAAGAACTATCCAACACTTAGCAAATTTTCAGAAGTTTTCACAACCTCTCTTCGACTCAGGCTTTACCAAAAACTGGTTGGAAGCCTTCTTATGCTTGAACACGCTTGTTTTTGACTGAGATGACTCTTGATTTTGTTGGCATCGGAAATGAGAGCTAACACCAAGGCTCAACAATATTGTGTTGTAGGCTTTCTCGATCATGCACGTCTTTTCTTTTTTCGTTAACGCAACGTTCATGGCTGCCTCACCCTTCAACGCTTCCAAACAACCCTGTTGAACCAGTAGGGCTTTCATCTTCAAGCGTGATAGACTGAAGTCGTTCACTTCGGTAAAATTTTCAATCTCATACTTTGTTGAAGGCATCTTCTCCACGCTCATCACACCAATTTGTTGCCTTCAACAAAGTATGAGATTGAAAAGTTTACCGAAGTGAACGACTTCGGTGTGTGGCGCTTGAAGATGAAAGTCCTACTGGTTCAACAAGGTTGTTTGGAAGCGTTGAAGGATGAGGCAGTCATGGACGCTGCGTTAACGGAAAAATAAAAGACGGACATGATCGAGAAAGCCCACAGCGCAATATTGTTGAGCCTTGGTGTTAGCTCTCATTTTCGATGCCAGCAAAATCAAGAGTCATCTCAAGTAAAAAAACAAGTGTGTTCAAGCATAAGAAGACTTCGAACCAGTTTTTGGTAAAGCCTGAGTCGAAGAGAGGTTGTGAAAACTTCTGAAAATTTGCTAAGTGTTGGATAGCTCTTCGACCATGGGGGGGATGAAAGAAGCACGCTGCAGTCAGCACTAAGGCTGGAGAGAAAGTCCTGATATTTGAATTTCAAAAGAGCAGTTGGCGAAGTGGGAACGGTTGAAGTCAAGAAAAGCGCCAAAAAACACGTTTGAAGCAACAACCGTCACTTAGTAGTTATTCTTTCATCATCCGCGTTCTTTGCAACACGCTATCATTCTAGATCATTCTTTATTTTGTAATGTTTTCTTCTTTCACATTGCACAAGATTGATCATTCTAGATCTTATAATGTGTATCATGTTGTTTGTAACTTTTTGCTTATGTGTAACCTAGTTGTTTATTATGTTTTTTTTTACTTAAGTTATTCTTAACTTGTCCTATCTATTACTTAAGCATTTTCTTTCAACACTATTTTTTTTACTTATTTTTGTTATTTATATTATTTTAATAGTCAAACAACTTTAACTCAACAAACGACATAAGCAACTTCAACACAATATAAACAACTTTGACATAAATTATGGTTGAATTCAACTATTTGTACTTCTATTAACCTCAACAAGACACTCCATAATATTTTTTATGTTTCTAGAATAATTCAAACTTGGTAAAATGACATGTGTATATCTGACCAACGTTGCGTCCAACTCAATCGATTCTTTGGCTTCGTGACAATGAAATTAATGATCATTCTCTTTACATTTTCAAGATCTTGAAGATGAAGATGACTGTAATTAAAATATATATCAAAATCAATTGATTGAGAATAATTTTTAATACATGCTAACCTCCAAATTTTGTCATACTTAAGAAGAGTTTTAATTGCATTCACTTAGACAATGATTCTTTCGATCATAATGACTTTAGAAATCAATTTTTTTCATGTAAAAACTTGTATGGATAAATAAAATAAATTGATTTTTATTTAATTATTCAATTTAAAATAAATAAAAATATGGAGATGCGGGGTATCGATCCCCGTACCTCTCGCATGCTAAGCGAGCGCTCTACCATCTGAGCTACATCCCCATAAAGTTTTACATTTAACATGTTTATATTTATTAATTAAGATATATTGTTTTTTCACCAATTAAAAGCTATATATATATATATATATATATATATATATATATATATATATATATATATATATATATATATATATATATATATATATATATATATATATATATATATATATATATATATATATATATATATATATATATATATATATATATATATATATATATATATATATATATATATATATATATATATATATATATATATATATATATATATATATATATATATATATATATATATATATATATATATATATATATATATATATATATATATATATATATATATATATATATAAACTGAAAACTTATTTAAGATTTGAAAAAATGTACAAAACTATTTTTTTCACAAAATTTATTCTTTTTTTTTATGGCATAAAACTTTTAGTAAAAGTTACATATTTATTTCAGATTTATTTAATTTTTGGTTTCACATATTTCCCCATTTTTGCATATTTTATAATAGTCAAATATCTAAAATATAAAGCACATTCTAAAATCTAAAATATTTATGTTTGTTCAAAATTTTAAAACATGAAATATGTGGTAGCAAATTTTAGTCTATAAAAATTTGGATTTTTGTTTTGAATTTTCACTAATAATTTCATGTTTTTAATCTACCAAAATAAAATAAAAAAATACCAATCTAGTAAATTTTCAACTGAATAAATTATAAGGACAAAATAGAATTAAATTTTCTGGGAGATGATAAGTGTAAGTGGGATATCAAAGGGAAACATGTGGTCGAGCTTTTCAGAGTCTATCTTGACTATTTCGTTGTTGAGGACATGCACTTTAACAGCTACGTGGATCATCGTCAGACGCGACCATTTTACAAAATATCACTATACTTCGGATGGATGGCCGGCGGATCGCGTATCACTGCTCCTCACCTGCCTGAGCGCGTCATGCGGCAATTCGGGTAAACGCATACCATCCCCAGACACCCTGTTGTCTCTGTTCCTTCTGCCTTGACCCGTAGACAGATAAATGATATGCTTGCTGATTATGAGAGTAATATGGTTTTGAAGGAGACACGGGCTACATCACCGGATAAATCAGGTGGTTCTTCAGAGTGTCGCATCCATACATGGTGCGAACTGCTTCAGGAGATCCGCTGAGACAAATTAATTAGGAGATACTAGAGGAGGAGCATGTTTAGCTAGATCATGTTGTTGATGTCTTGCCTCGGTGTTATTGCAAAGTGGAGATTGTGCGGGCATACATTGACGAGGATATCTTTCTTGAGGGGTCTGTTGTCAGGCGAGTCCTAGATGCCATGGTGGCAGAGACACGAGGAGCACTATTGTACTAGAGACATCTCCGGAGGATGAGGAGATTGAAGGCCGAGGAGGCAGAGCAGGTAGAGGAGATGTTGTCAGACACACCCAGTAGTAATCTGTTATTATTTTGTTGTATTATTATACTCTCTATGTTATTTTTACGATTTTATCACATTTTGGATCTCGATTGTACGATATTTTCTACATATGCTGTTATACTTCATCCAATATTATTCTCTTATTATTTTTTACGTCTGTTTTTTTAAAATGTTTTGGATCGTATGTTATACTTCATCTGAAAACAAATACAGTAAAAAAAACATTTGTTCTGATACACTTCAGAGATGTATCTTTGGAAAATTGTCGACGTTTATTTGTTTTGAGTGACATGTTTTGAATGTTTAAAATGGTTTTGGAAATGTATCTTTGAAAAATTGGCAACGTTTATTTAAAATGGTTCTTGTGATATATATATATTCACTGTTTTTGTTGAATTCTTCCTAGCGGAATTGAATTGGTCACTACGATAATATAGCTCTTGTGGTTAAGAATATGAACATTGATTTGGAGAAAACAACAGACTAATATGAAAGATTGGATTGTGAAACTAGTCTGGTCAGCTCATAAGTTTAAATACTTGATTCACAAATAACAATGACAAAGGCCTAGAAAGTCTAATATTTATGTAAAAATAGTGTTTTCATACATTAAAAAAATTTAAAAAAAGAAAGTCTCATTTTTTATCAGATATTTTTAAATTATCAATATAAAATTACAAATTTTGTATCGACAATTTAAAAATCTAATAAAAAATACATCTTTTCCATAAATATTTAGCACTCTATAAAAAATTCGGTAAAAATAACTGATAAAAAAATAACATTTGTAAATATTCGGTATTTTCAATAGATCTTTGTTAAAAAACTAAGGTTTTTTTTAAAAAAATCCAAAAAGTAAAATTTTTAATTTTAAAATATTATGATTAAATTAAAGGTTATGTTGAGATTTTAGGTCCAATTTAAAAATTGTCATTCTTTTACAAATGGAAGAAAGATATACAGATCTCCACAGAAATTTTTTTAAACGAATCAATATAATCAACATTTTAAATCAACCCATTCAAAACTTCTACCATCAAAAGAAAAGGAAGGGTGTGAATGAATCACCTTGCATTAGATTCATTTGAATATTTATCTCTTTTATCGGACACTCATTCACTAGGACATAATTATTACACAAAAATACAAAAATTCAAGACCGTCACATGACATCAAAATCAAACCATACTAACTAAATTGAATATAAAATAATTTTTTATTAGAAGTATTTGAAACATTGCTAAAGGATTAAAGGGTATGATCCTAAAGCAAGTGAATATGGCCTTTGATTCTAGCATTAATGTTTCGACCGATTTTAAATTCGCTCACAAATGCGTTTACAAAATAGTACTTTTTTTAGGTGTGAGAATACGGTACAATTAATTCTTTAAAAAAGTTTATTTGTTAAGACGAAGAGTATAATTATTGTGACACAATATTCACAGAACAAATAGTTTTGAAAAACAAGTAAACACTTGTTGATTAAGTAATCATAAACACACATTCATTAAACATCACATAATAAAACCACAATTAATAAAACAAATTGTAAGAAAAAACTGCAACATAATTCTTATTATTCACTTGTGTTATTAGTAGGCAATTGAAACCTACACAGAAGACAAGAGTTGCTTATATTCAACCAATCTTGAATACAATCCATATGAAACATATGTGAACATGGCATACAGACACCAACTTTAAAATCTTCAAAACAAATACTACATTTTTCTGTTTCTTTGGTTGTTACCGTCTTCAATTCCTCAATACATGATTTAGCCGCAGGAACAAACCTAATATCTTCTTCAGTCTCAATACCCTCTTCCCAGCCATATTCCCATTCATCTTCATCAATTTGAACGTCATTAAAGAACCTGTTATCTTCAATTTCCATATCATCTTCCCAATTATAGCTCCGTGTATCTCCATTAACATTTTCATTCTGATAATCTTCAACCGTCCTTCTTAACTCATCATCTTCTTGTACTTCAATATCCATCTCCTCAGCCCAATAATACTCCCAATCATCTTGATAACCAATTTCATTGGGGTCATCTTCAATAGTCCTTGTAGCAGCATGAACCAATGTATTAACTTCATCTTCTTCTACTTTTATTTCCTCTTCTTTAAGATTCCGTGTAACAGAAAAATCAACTCTAATAGAAAGATTCCTCGAGTTCTTATATGCCCCATTAACCATCTCACATACACATTGTAAAATTTCTGTTACCACCATGGCAAAAGCAGCTTCAGGAACATCAATTTCAGAAAGCCACTTTATAACACTAGAATTCACGATTTCTTTATCTTTCGACACATAATAAAGACCATAAAATTTAGTTTCACTTGAATAAGGAAATATTTGATCACTCGGAACACTAATAATGGTGTAATCGAATTCTATATTGATATACGGATCATTGTCGCATAATTCATCAGAATCGATTGAAAACATATGTGGATGTGCGGTACAATCGTATTCATCCATGATGAACTCTGTACTCTTGAAAATGAACTCTGTATTCTTGAAAATGTATAAAGTCACGTTCTTGAATTGAGTTGTTGTATATATAGCTTCTGAAATTAAGTAACAAACTTTCTTAAAGATTAAATCTTAAAAAAAAAAACGATTCTTAAAAAATTTATCAATTACATCTAATTATTTAATTAACGTGGTTTATATATATATATATATATATATATATATATATATATATATATATATATATATATATATATATATATATATATATATATATATATATATATATATATATATATATATATATATATATATATATATATATATATATATAAGGATTTTGAATTTAAAAACTAAGGTAATAATCACAAAAAATACGCAAAAAATAAAAAATAAAGCATTAAAATAGCGGATTAATTATTATTACATTAAAATAGCGGATTAGTTATTATTGCAGTTTGGTTCATCTTTTTATTTATTTATTTATTTATAGTTCATTGTAACAATCCTTTGGTAGCGCAAAAAATAGAATAGTATTGTTTGATTGTATAAGATAAGATTTGATATATATCTATTCTGTAACATTTTGAATATATTTTTTTAATTTATTTTTGAATTTTATATATATTTTTAACTAAAAAAAGGATGTGGGTTACGCATGAGAAGGAGGGTATAAGAATTTAAGGTGTTGCACGCATTGATGACTGTGGGGATTGTGCATAAACTGTATGCATGCAGCGGTAGCAATACAAAATAAGTTACAAAACAAAATGTCCTCCAAAATTTATTTGACAAGTTTTCACTAAATAAAAGACAAAGTTAAATATAAATAAATAAAAAAAAGAAAGTGATAAATAAAAAAATGAAAAATAAAATAAATTATTTAAAATAAAACTAAATTAAAAAATCTGATTAATTAAAAAAAATATTAATTAATTTAAAAAAATAGAAATAAAGCGGTAAAAAATGAAGAAAAAAAAGACCGGTATCGAAGTACTCAGAAAAATAAAATGAATACACCAAAATGATTATTAAAAATATATATAATTTGGAAAAATACAACATTTGATCAAATTTTAAAATAAATTTTACTTGGTTAAATGGCTTAAACTGTCCAAAAAGACGACCGAAAAGTGATCGAAAAATTTAAATGAGTACGGCAGGTTAAGCTACGCGAAACACAGATCAACATTACTGACGTTTGTAGGCTCAATCTTAAAAAATTTCGTCCACTGGTTTTTCGCACAGTTGACTTTTAGTTTGACTGATTCGCTTGTAAATCCAACAAGTTTATTTTAACTGATAAATTGAATATTGTGCAAGATGCGAAACATGATAAACTATACAGATGTATGAACTTTTCGGAGAAACATCATTCGGAGAAACTACTTGTTTTGTGAAAACATCAGGGTGCACCATATCTATTAGAAACAATTAAAACAATTATAGAACATTAATTAATCTACTGCTGCAGAAGGGCTGGAAGATGAACACAGACACATTTTGGATATGTATCTCCGGAAAAGTTCATACATGTTCCGGAGATATATCTTCGGACACAGCGTAAATTTTTTCGAAAAAAATTCATGAATAATGTGAGTAATGTAGAGGAAAAAACAATCTTTACCTGAAATTTTATCTTCTTTTGCTTCTTGTGATATGTTGTACCAAAAGGATGGAGATTTAGAGTGAAAAATGGATTGAGAATGAAAGGTTTTTAGGGTGAGGGTTTATGTTGAGAATGAAGTATGGCAATACTGATCATGCAACTGGAAGTTATATCAAATATTTTCGGAGATGCAGCTCTAGAAATACCTGACATGCAAAGGTGACAAAAAAGTTCAAATTGTCTCCCACAATTTCGGATATACATCTCTGAAATATCCACTGAACTGAATAATTAAAATATTTTCGTAAAACAGTTCTGGAGATATGTCTCTGGAATATCCATTAAACTAAACAATTAAAATGTCTTCCTAAAACTCTTTGGGAGATATATCTCTAGAATAAACAAATGCAAATGTATGGGGCGTATCTCAGAATGACCTTGGTTGCATATGTATAGGGTGCATCCAGAGATACATCTTCGGAACCGGGGGGATATGTGGAAATCCACACTATGTGCTATAAGTGTATAAGGTGGAATCCAAATTTAGCATGACACGCTTTGGTGACTTTTATCTCCTTTAAGGTATCTTCTGGCTCAGCTCCCAAATATTTCACCTTCATATACATTGCATCAGCTTTGTTAATTCTGAAATGGTCTAATAGTCTTTCCCTAATAAAAAGATGTAGCAAGCATGATACATTATCTAGTATGATATACATCTCCCTATGGGGAAGATGAAAAGTTGACGTCTCAGAGTGCCATCTTTCAACAAATGCTGAAAGCATGCCATGTTAATACTAGTATAATCTATCACGTATAAATCTTGCAACCCAGATAACTAAATGGCATCATGAAAGCATTATTCCTCAGGTTATTACAGCCTCACAATCTTCTGACCATGGTTGGTGCATTTAAAGCATCACGGCACTATGCAAAAATAAACCATCGTCATAAAGTTTAAATATTATAACACATGTGTTTCAAAAAATAAATATAGATAAATTTTACCTTTTTGTCCTACATACAAAGACATTACGATCTGCATACAGAGGCAATAATGATAAGCCATACGGGCCTTCTCCAAACTCCTCTCGAATGGAAGTAGCAGGTGAATCAACCTAGACAGGTGGGGCTTCTAGGGTAGCAGCAGGTGGCACATGCCTTCTCTATGAAGACGAAGTTAAAGATTCCTGAACCCCAAATGTTGATGCATCCGCATCAAATGAACCGACATCAATCGGTAGTCACGAGGATCAGATTCTTTCCCTGCGAACTAATGCATATTGTGACGCTTTGTCGAGCCTCAATCGATCTTGGTTATCAGCCATATTACCTATAATAAAACTAGACAAGCAATAAAAAACAGAAGAAAATCAAATCCAAATGAAACACATTCAAAATCAAACCCAACAATGCAAATAGACAAAATACGAAAATGCACTTCCGTAGTTTTTAAAACAATTTCTAAAAAAAATACGAAAATGCACTTTTGTAGTGTTAGAAAATATATTTTTGAACAAATACATAAATGTACTTCAGTATTAGCCTGCAACTTTGAAAAACAAAAAAAAATGGCAGAACGCACGGTACCAAAAATGCACAAAACACATTGATCCCTTACACTACCTAACAATGACTATAACTACCTATATTTTGATGCATATTGTCGCTACTGCGAAAATCGAGGCCGACAATGACATAAGAGTTGCCACCGTGCGTTATTTATCCTAAGAGAGGGAAAGGAAACGCTCAGAGAAAACCTAATGAAAAGAGGGATAAGATTGGTCATCGCAACCAAATCTCGGGTTCATGAGTCGGTTACGCAAGGGGAAGGTATTAGCACCCCTCACGTCCGTCGTACTCGACGGGATCCACGCTTGTTGTCTAGCCTAAAAGGGTGATTGAAACTATCTAACTACAGGCTTAAGGACAAAAGAAAAAGAAGTGACTCGGCAAAGTGACGGTGCTTTGTGCCTACGTATCTCATCTGGAATGAGAAGTCAGAGTCAACGTAGTTCGGCTAACTACGGGTGAAAGGGGGGAAGTTTGCTCGCCAAGACATCGTCGTCTTGTGCCTACGTATCTTCATCTGGTATGAAAGATCAGAGCAAACGTAGTTCGGGCTAAAGGGGAACACAGGTTTGTTCAACTTGTTTTTTAGACCCGAGTAGGGTTAACAAGTAGTTCTAGCAGTTGGTGTATGCAGCTCGAGCATGGGAGACTTAGGCGTTACCGTTTGCGATAGAACTAAGAGTTAACAACACTCTTTTTTTCTGAAAAAAAGATTTTCTGGATTAGAATCCCGAAGGATGAAAAAGGTTTGAAATGTTTTTGTGTTTTTTAGAGGAGAAGTGTTTTTGAATGGTTTGCAATTCATATCGCACTAGAGACTATGACTTGGGAGTGAATGCGTCGCATATCACCCAAAGGGTGCTATACTAAACATTCAAGCCATTAAAGAGAAACTCCTCAACAACTCTTTCCTAAGTGCTTAAGGCTCGTAACGCACAATAATCATTAACCTTTATTAAGTGTTCTATGATTGTTTTGAGATGAGAAGAGAAAGACTCAAGCTAAGGGGAAACTGGACCTTAAAGTTATCATGCACAATACTCCTAAAGTCGGGATGAAAGAGAATGAAACTATCCTAATGTTATCATGCATAGGATTGAACACCTAATGTCTCTCCTACTCCCATCTTAAACGGAGGGACTGAGAATCCTAGGTGGATCATGGAACGAGGTCAAGTAAACACTAAATAAATCAATCGCAGATGAAATGAGAAAGAAGTAAAAATGACGAATTCGAAATAAATAAAAAAAGAAAAAATGATGAAATAAAATAGAAAATAAAATAAAAAAACATGGAAAATATAATAACATATTAAAATAATAAAAGATGATTTTTTTGGGTTTTTATAAAATTTAAAACTATTTTTAAAATTAAATAGAACAAATTAAAAAGAAAAGAAATAAAATAAAGGAAATAAAATAAACATGTCATAAAAAAAATGAAATGCCTACACTAAGGGTTGAACCCTTGACCAATGGGTTCAAGACTGAACATTAAACCAGCCCAACCACTCATACACATGTGAAACATAATGGAAGACGAAGAAGAAATCATAAGACATGAAAAATAAATGGATAAACGCACAAAACGCCCCCAGCAAGGGTCGAACACGGGACAAGGGAAATGCAAGGCGAAGCTTTAACCACTGAGGTGGCAATAGATCCATGTATTAATGCCACCCCATTAATACAAGTACTAAAAACATGCGCGTTTCTGGGCAAAGGCCAGGGCAAGAACAAAGCAAAAACATGAAATACGATTCGATCCTAACTCTCTCAATTCTCAACCAAATTCTGAGAAATTAAAGTTTATCTCACCCAATTTTTCACAAGGAACACGATGGTACTGACCATTTTTCCAACTAATGTACACATTGTAAAATACGAATGAACACGCAAGTAAGACTTTTGAAAATGCATTTTCCAGTTTTTAGATCCAAACAGATGCAATTAAAGGTGGAAAATGATTTGAGCAAGTTACAAATATGGTATTGGGGGAGTTCTAACAGAAACAGACATTCAAAATACAATGGATCAAAAACAAGCATGTGAATTGCAAGGGATGAACATGATGTGAGCACAATCCAAAACAGCAAGGCCACAACAGAGTATCATTGGTATTTCAATGCAAATTGATGAATTCCAATCAACATACAAGCACAAATGCCACACTGATTTAGCAACATGAATGACACGGCTTGATCAAATGAGTTAAAGCAGTTCATCCTAATCAATAAGTTCTAGTTTTCAACAAACAAACTAACTGCTGAACCTACCCTCAAACAATGATATCCACACGCTCAAACTGCACAATTCAAGCCTTGTCATCTTTCCATCAAGCATCAGTTAAAACAAAGGAACCTAAACAAAATTCTAATGGGAATCTGAGTTGGTTTTTCTCTCCACAAGAACTGGACAGTGGGCTGAATGAGAAGCCAAGCACTTAAATACTATGCTGTCAATGTTTGAAATATCAGTTTTGTTATGGTTTCAACAAGGCACTTCATAACAGCAAGCTAGAACAACAATACTCACACAAAGGAAACCTCTAAGCACTGAACTAGACTCTACCTAGACTACCTAAAACTGATATCATGATTAGTAAACCCTGCTGCACATGACAGATCCACCAAGTGACAAAAATCCAACCACACATTTCAATGACAGTAACAACTTGTTTACACAATGTCAAACACATTACCTTCATGACAGTACCAACCTTATATCCCATGACAGTTCCAAACTTGATCTTGCCAAAACCACACAATAATTCAAAAACTGTCCCATAAATGAAAAACCAAAATCTTGCCAAGCACAAACTCAATTCTAACCAAAAAGGTCCAGGCAGCCAGCAATGAATTGGCAAATTAAAACCTCAAAACAAAACTTGCTAACTCAATGTACTTAGAGTCTTGACAAAAACATATGCAGCAATAAGTTCTTGACATTATGCATCATCAATCCAAAGTAAAGCAAATATCATAGGTTGAGTGACTTAAAACACCAACAACAAAACTGGACAGCAGGCCCATCATCAAACCACAATGTTAATCTAAAATTCCAGGAGCAGAACAGGCCTACGACAGTCAAACTTCAAATTAAAACACACTCCTCAGATGGAAACCAACAGTAAGCAATCTCTTATCATGTGCAATATGCCTTTAGCAACAACTATGAGTTAACCAGCTCCACTCTAATAATAGTCATGAATGTCACCAAACTAAACCTCCATCCTAGATTAAACAACATACGGCTTACAACCTAACCTCAAAGCCCTGAAGGAAATCCCAAGGCTGAGCAGAAACAAACACTATCACTATAATGCACATGATATCATGACAAAGAGTTAACAACCTTGAATTCCTTACCATGGCCTGATGAAAGCTAGCTTCAAACACTCTGTCAACAATCCCTAAACAAAGAACTGTCAAACAGCTCCAAACCAAAACCTGGATGAACTGCTAAAATGATAAGCCAATCTTGGCAACAAGAGTTGACAAGTTCAACCTTCAAGAACAGGTCAAATACAACATGCCTAAGGGTCTCTAACACTAACAGTTTAGCAAAAATCATAAAATCTAGGGTGAGACTGTCAAGCCATGACAGTAAGCTTTCAACAAAAGCTAGAACATTTAAGACATTGAGATTTAAGATATTTACAAGTGATTCAAGGCAGGATCCAACATGATTTTTAAAGCAATGTAGACAGGCCTGATCAGAGCATACCCCATACACTTGTGTGCTCCAAAACAAATGCTAATCACTAAGACCTGCTTACAACTGGTTGTATAAATGCAGAAATTGTTCCAGCCTAAACATTAATCCTAAAAAAAACAACCCTCTGCATACTATCAAGAGCTGACAGTTGCTTAAACACAAATCCTACCAACATCCTCTCTAATACTCTAATGACAGCAAAATAAACAAATCACTAGATCCATTCAAACACAAGGCTAAATTCCACAGATGAAAGAAACAACTTGATTTGTGCAAAGCTATACAATCACACACCAATGCCTTATGATAGTTTATTAAACAAACCAAAAAGAGCAGAAACAGACCTTACAATACCAAAACACCAATGTCCAATAGCAGCTATCTCAACAACATCCTCCAACTGCCCTAATGACAGTTACTAACCAAAACTTAACCAGAGTTCCAAGTCAACATACATAGCCATGAGTTCGTAATGGTAACACCTTCTTTCTACCAACAAACTCCCTAAACTCCAATCCATGATGGGCAAAGATTAAAATATCAACAAGTTTGATTATGATAAAAAAAGGTTTTGGTAGTAATGAACAATAAATCAACATAACCATATCAAGCCTAGCCTCATCATACATTTGACAGTATACTTTCACAAAAGTAAACAAATGCACACCCTATCGTAATGGTCATTTAACAGCAAAAGCATATGGCCTACACCATGTTTAACAAACCAAATCCACATGACAAATGTGTAAACGTATAACAGAAATCAAACACACATGATACATGAAGATGAAAAGGTTCAAGATTACACACCTCTTGGAGCCTTCCTTGAGCAAGCAAGTTGTCTTTCCTTCTAGCAACTTTGCAATTTCCTTTTCCAACAACAAGTAATTTTTGAGGCCAGCCTTGAGCAAAATATCAACAGTTTCCCCTTTTCTTTTTTTGCAAACAGTTTATGGGTTAAATTATAGAAGGTATGGAATGGTATGACACTTGAGATAAGGGTTCAATATGGAGAAGGATTCGCAGGTTTTGACCAAACAAATTCTAAGAACTCAATTTCTGGTTTTTACTCAAAGTGGCTGCTAGGGTTTGTGTGAACTGAAGCTTAGCTTAAATACATGAATGAAGTCAGGTTTAGGGTTTGACCAAGGCAAGAAGGTGAAGGGACAAATTTTCATCTCTATGACCACTTTTTGAATCAAGGGTGGATCCTGAAATGGTGTTGCAGCTGCTGCATCAGTTGCTTTCCTTGCAACAGTGTGGGAAGACTTTGGGCAGTGTAGATTTTGGCTCATAGCTCATTTGGGCAATTATTTGAAAATGAACAAAATGTCACAAAAAGGGATTATGATGGTTTTGGCAAAACTGGGTAACAACAAGAACAGCTCCCCATGCGCATGGAAGAGTGTGAAGGCTGATAGACCAAGCAAAATATCAAGAACCACCTTTCATTCTTTGGCCAAAAAAATGCTCAATGTACCAACTTTGATCAATGATAACTTTGTGCTCACAAATCCAATTACTTTGATCTTGGACTCTTTGGAAATAGGGCATGGAGTAGAACAAATTTCATGTTGGAGTTGTCTTGGTTTGAGGATTGGAAGATCATGAAATTTGTGGTTGAAAATCGTGGCAAACAAACTGCTCATGAATAACTTAGAAAAAATTCTAAGTTATGAAATTGGCTTATTTTTTCCCAACTTTGCACATCCATAACTTGAGCTTCTCAAACCCAATTGAGGACTTCTTGGACTCTTTGGAAAGCTTGGAACACAATCTACAACTTTTATTTGGGACAAAGTTTCATTTGACATCAAGAAGGTGATGAAAATTGGCTTACAAAGTGATGCAAAAATCTGCCCAAACTTAACAACTTTTGAAACCATTGAAATCTCCAACTTTTATCGATCATAACTTGAGCTCCAAATATCATATGATTATGAATTGGTACTCAAAAGAAAGCTTGAGATACAAGGAACAACTTTGATGTTGGCCAAAAGTTAATTTGAAACCTTTATCATGAATAAAAATGGCCTTGAAAATGGCTGTTCCAAACATAAAACTTTCCAAAAATGGAAAGTTTCTAAAAACCTAAATCCCAAAATAGCAACTTTCAACAACTTTTGATTTTTTGATTTCCTTGACTTTTCTTGATCAAATTCCACCAATTGGTCATATTGAACTTAAGGATCATGATTTTGACCTCAAAAAGTTAGGAGTTTACTTTTTCGCTGCACAGTTGACTTTTCTCTTAATCTCCCGATTTTCAATCAACTGATCAATTGGAGCTCTTCTGATTAAAATTTATGATCGATCTATCATCCTCAAACACCTTAGGACATATGGAAAGCCATGGAAACAAGTTTGCTCCAAGAAAAAAATTTTATCCTAATTAAAATTGAAACCCTAATTCCAACCCTTTTTGCCTGGGCATCGTTTAGATGAACTGAGTAACCATTCCACTTCACTATAACCTCCTGAGGTATTCAACAAGTTTCTACCTCATGTTCACACTAGTGATAAGACCCTATGGACTCCTTAACAGTCTTCTGATGGTTCGTACCAGTGCCTTTGCTTGAACTCGAAACCAATAAAGACTTTCCTCTTAGGTGGTACACAAACAGACACTTGATCCCCTATAAGTGCAAAATGCTATGCAATGCAATATGCTAGAACAATGAAATGAAACATAAACCAAGTAAAGAAAAGGTTGGTCAAATTTTAGGGTGCAACAACTGCCCCTATTCAAGTGACTTAGACCGAATGAGTGAAGAGCGAACGAATTTCACACAGTCGAGGTGAAAGACGGTTGAATACCAAAGAACCCAAAAATTTGACAACCGTAAAATGAAACATTAACCGAATGAACTTGTTCACTGGAATAAAGTCCCCGGAAATAACTGTATCTGATGGTTGCAAGGACAATGAGCTAACTCATAACCCAAATAGGAAACATCGACGTCAAGTCGGTAAGAACATCTGACCTGGCCGTCAATCATTAACATCAAATTGGTAAAAGCATCTGACATCATCGTCAGGCCTCGACATCAAGTCGGTAAAAAGATCTGACCTCACCGTCAATCCTCAATCAAATAAACATCTGACCTCGCTGTCAATTCCCATAGTCGTTTGACTTCGTTGTCAATTCTCAATCATAATCCGACTTCGCCGTCAGCTCTCAAAATGATCTGACTTCGCCGTCTGAAATCCACATAAAATCTGTAAAACACTTGACTTCGCCGTCAGCTCTCGAAACTATCTGACTTCGCCATCAACTTCTCTATAATAATCTGACTTCGCCATCAACTTCTCAACAATAATCTGACTTCGCCGTTATTTCCCAAAACACTCTGACTTCGCCATCAACCATTAGTAGTAATCTGATTCCGCCATCAAAAACCAAACATCTGCGGGGAATAAAAAATTCTGACATCACAGTCAGCAAATCAAACATCTGACTTCGTCGTCAAGTAACCAAACATCTGATTTCGTCATCAGAAAACCAATCATCTGATTTCACCGTCAGAGAACAAACATCTGACTTCACCGTCAGAGAACAAACATCTGACTTCACCGTCAGAAGACAAACAAGCATCTAACTTCACCGTCAAAAGACAAACATCAAACTTCACCGTCAGAGAACAAACATCTAACTTCACCGGCAGAAGAAAAATATCTAACTTCACCGTCAGAGAACAAACATCTAACTTCACCGTCAGAAGACAAACATCTAACTTCACCGTCAGAAGACAAATATCTAACTTCACCGTCAGAAGATAAATATCTAACTTCACTGTCAGAGAACAAATATCTAACTTCACCGTCAGAGAACAAACATCTAACTTCACCGTCAGAAGACAAATATCTAACTTCACCGTCAGAGAACAAACATCTAACTTCACCGTCAGAGAACAAACATTTAACTTCACCGTCAGAAAACAAACATTTAACTTCACCGTCAGAAGACAAACATCTAACTTCACGATCAGAGAACAAACATCTGGAGAGAAGAGCTTCACAAAAACGCAGTCCGCACAGGCCGGGATGATAATCATCTGCGGGATATACTCGAAAGCAAAGAGGTAACAACCTGGTTTATGTTTCAAAATGCATATGTTTGAAAATGGCGTAATGCTCCATACGAAATGGAAATGCTACGCGTTTGGAAGGATGCTAAGCACGATGAAAATGCAAAAGAACCACTTCAACGAAATAAATACTGAAGAGAGGAAAACAACTCCACTGGGGGAAAACTAGGCACATCTAGTGCCTACGGACTCATAATGGGGAATACAAGCCTTAGATGGCCTCCGAGAAAAGATTTCTGGGTAAAACTGCTCTGCTAAGCACAAATCCACTCCGCTGGGAATCAAAATCAAACTCTGCTAAGGAAAGCGCCCTGGCTGGCCTGCCAGAATATAACATTCTAGGGAACCGACAACTCCGCTGGGAATCAAGGCAGACTGTTCAAGATTTAATCCATTATCTGTTAGGGATTATGAATAAGATCTACTAGGGAATCATCCCAAGTTTTCTCTCTGCTGAGAATGAGGAATAAACAATCTCGGGGGAGAAAACCACTCCACTGACTTGACTGGGGATTAGGTAAGGAGGGAATCAACATCGACCTCTGCTTGGGTAAAATGACCATAACGCTCAACAATATCGACCTCGACTTAGGGAAATGAAACAACGTCCCGGACTCTGAGGGGAAAGGAGCTAATCGTTCAGACTCTGTGGGGAAGACGAAATTCTGCATTCATTCCACTGCTGAGGATAACCCTAACTGTATTAAGTTTCAAACTGTTGGGGATATGGGCACGCTTAGCCTGCGCATTTCTTTTAGATGAGGGACTTCTGGAAAAGTCTCGAGGGTGAGTGTCCTGCAAATAGCAAACAAACGAAATATGTTCGGTGCAGCAAACGCCATCTTACTTATCACCTGTGACGTTATTCAAGCAAAAGCATTGTTTCGATTATGGTTGGAAAAGCCCACAAAATTATGTATGCAAAGTTTTATCAAAAACATCAGGCGTCTTTTGCAAACAAAACGGTAAAAGCTGAATCAAAAACAGAAGTTTTCTGAATAGTATGTTTTATTAATGAATAGCCTGTAAATACGCAAGTTTACAAAGGGACGCAACTTTTGAAATGAGAAAGCTGCATAAGCAAAATACAGAAATGCACAAGAATATACAAAAATGTCGGCAATGTGGCACATACAACCACCATAGAACGACTCAACTATGACTCGCGTGACTTCGACGCCTTTCCGATGCTTCGTCTTCTGAAGAGATTGGTTTGGACAGATGACTCTCGGGTTTTCCATATCCCACTATGCTTTGAAGATCTGCGCGTGGATCGCAGTCGTTTGCTTTTCAAATCCCTAACTTTTGCCTGAATCGCCCTTACGGGTTTTCGATTCACCGGGGTACCCATTTTTGCCAAAGTCGCCCTTTCAGGTTTTCAACTTTGCGGGTTTATACATTTTTTCTTTTTATCCCTAATTTTTGCCCGAACCTATCCTTTTATGGTTCGCCGGGATGCCCCATTCTTGCCTGGATTTTCTTTTTCTTTCCAGCGGGTCTATTTTAAGCAAAGTATTTTTTGACTGCGTCCGCGTTCACGGGGGACGTAAAATCTTCACCATCCATGGTCGAAAGTAGCAAGGCTCCTCCAGAGAAGACTTTGCTCACAACATACGGACCTTCATAATTGGGAGTCCATTTGCCCCTGTGATCGTTCTGTGGTGGGAGAATCCGTTTCAACACCAAATCCCCTGCCTGAAAGCTTCGAGGACGTATCTTCTTATCGAAGGCTTTCTTCATCCTGCTTTGGTATAGACGACCGTATGCGATGGACGCCAACCTTTTCTCATTCATCAAACTGAGTTGATTCAACCTATTCTTCACTCATTCTGCTTCATCAAGTTTGACGTCAGTCAGAACTCTCAAGGAAGGTATCTCGACCTCCAATGGCAGGACAACTTCCATGCCATATACCAATGAGAAAGGAGTTGCCCCAGTTGAAGTACACACCGAGGTACGATATCCATATATAGCAAAAGGCAACATCTCGTGCCAATCCTTATAGGTCACCACCATCTTCTGCACTATCTTCTTTATGTTTTTGTTGGCCGCTTCCACAGTGCCATTCATCTTCGGACGATAAGGAGACAAATTGTGATGCTCAATCTTGAAGTTCTGGCACAACTCCTTCATTATCTTGTTATTAAGATTGGAACCATTATCGGTAATGATCCTCTCAGGTAACCCATAGCGGCAGATGATGTCCCTTTTGATGAATCGGGCTACAACTTGCTTGGTGACATTGGCATAAGAAGCTGCTTCGACCTATTTGGTGAAATAGTCGATGGCTACTAAGATGAAACGATGCCCATTAGATGTATTCGGCTCGATCTTGCCAATCATATCAATCCCCCACATGGAGAAAGGCCATGGAGATGACATGACATTCAAAGGACACAGCGGCACATGAATCTTGTCGGCATAGATCTGACATTTGTGGCATTTCTTGGCATACTTGAAGCAATTAGACTCTATAGTTAACCAATAATACCCTACTCTCAACAACTTTCGAGACATGGCATGCCCCCTGCATGTGTTCCAAAAGCTCCTTCGTGGACCTCTTCCACAAGAAGATTCGCTTCTTTTTCGTCCACACATCTTAGCAGCACTAAGTCAAAGTTCCTTTGATAGAGTACACCGTCTGGATTTAGATAGAAGTTACCAGATAACCTCCTCAAGGTCTTCTTATATCGGGCCGATTCCCCAGGCGGATACTCTTGATTCTTGAGAAAGTTTTGGATGTCGTAATACCATGGCTTGCCATCAGAAGCTTCTTCTATTGCAAAAACAAATGTCGGCCTATCAAGGCGCGAGATAACAATTCTTGGTGCATCGTTCCAAAAGTTCACTTTGTACATTGAAGACAGTGTAGCCAAGGCATCTGCCATCTGATTTTCTACTCTCGACACATGGTGAAACTCTACACGATCGAAGAAAGGTAGCAATCTTCTTGCATAGTTCATATAAGGGATTAGATTTGGTTGGCGAGTCTCCCACTCTCCTTTGGTCTGGTTGACTATTAAAGCTGAATCACCGTAGACATCAAGGTTCTTGATTCTCAAATCGATTGCTTCCTCGATACCCATGATGCAGGCTTCATATTCGGCCTCGTTGTTTGTACAAGGAAATGTCAACCTGGCAGTGAAGGGTATATGCGTCTCATTGGGGTTGTAATGATTGCCCCAATTCCACAGCTGTAAGAGTTAACAACACCGTCAAAGATCAATTTCCACTGGGAACCCAACTAAGGACCTTCGTCCGGCAACGGCTCATCACAATCTTTCATCTTCAAGTACATAATGTCTTCGTCGGGAAAATCAAACTTCATTGGCTGATAGTCATTAATTGGTTGCTCTGCGAGATACTCTGACAGAACACTCCCTTTAATAGCTTTCTGAGACACATACTGAATGTCGTATTCTGTCAGAACCATCTGCCATCTAGCAATCCTTCCTGACAGTGCTTGCTTTTCAAATACGTACTTAATCAGATCCATCTTTGAAATCAGAACAGTTATATGGTTTAGCATATACTGCCTTAAGCGTTTGGCAGCCTAAGCCAGTGCACAATAAGTTTTCTCCAACATTAAGTATCTGGACTCGCAGTCTGTGAATTTCTTACTCAAGTAATAAATTGCATGCTCTTTTCTTCCAGTCTCGTCATGTTGACCGAGAACACAACCCATGGAATTCTCAAGAACTGTTAAGTACATTATCAACAGTCTTCCAGCCACTGGGGGCATCAGTATTGGAGGTTCCTGCAGATACTCTTTTATTTTTTCAAACGCCTTCTAACAATTATCATTCCTAACGACCGCCTGATCTTTCTTTAATAACTTAAATAATGGCTCACAAGTGGCTGTGAGGTGAGATATGAACCGAGCGATGTAGTTCAATCTACCTAAAAAACCACAAACTTGTTTCTCGGTCTTTGGTGCTGGCATTTCTTGAATTGCCTTGATCTTTGCAGGATCAACCTCTATACCTTTCTCACTGACAATGAACCCCAATAACTTTCCTGACCGCACGCCGAAAGTACACTTGTTTAGATTCAGCCGGAGTTTGAACTTCCTCAATCTCTCAAACAGCTTTAGAAGATTCACCAGATGCCCCTCCTCTGTTTGGGACTTCACAATCATATCATCAACATATACTTCAATCTCATGATGAATCATATCATGAAAGAGAGTCACCATAGCTCGTTGATAAGTTGCCCCTGTGTTCTTCAAACCAAAAGGCATTACTTTATAGCAGAACGTCCCCCATGGCGTGATGAAAGCCGTTTTCTCCATGTCCCCTGGCGCCATCTTAATATGATTGTAGCCCAAAAAACCGTCCATGCAGGAAAACACTGAGAATTGTGCAGTGTTATCAACAAGCACGTCAATATGAGGGAGCGGAATATCATCCTTTGGGCTTGCTCTATTTAGGTCTCTATAATCAACACACATCCTGACTTTGCCGTCCTTCTTAGGCACGGGCACGATGTTTGCGACCCACGGAGGGTAGTTGGTTACAACGAGAAATCCGGCGTCTAACTGCTTCTGGACTTCTTCTTTGATCTTCACTGCCATATCAGGCCTGGTTCTTCTCAATTTCTGTTTAACAGGAGGACAACCTTCTCGAAGAGGCAGACGATGAACTACAATATTCGTGTCGAGTCCAGGAATATCTTCATATGACCAAGCAAAAACATCCTTGTACTCTTGGAGTAACTCAACCAGTCTTCGCTTGACATCACTTTGCAACGCGACCCCTATTCTGACTTCCTTCTTATCTTCCTCAGTTCCTAGGTTGATGACTTCAACTTCCTCCTGATGAGGCAGGATGACATTCTCCTCTAGTCTTAACAATCTGGAAAGCTCTTCGGGTAGGTCTTCGTCTTCTTCAATCTCTTCTTCTTCTTGAAAGATCGAATTGTCAAAGTCACACCGAGTTATAGACGAGCCTGAGTCGATGGTATCTGAAATGTGTAACCTGCAATGATGATGATTTTATGCTTAAATGATATGCAAACAAACAAACACAAACCACATTGCCATTTTATTGTTAGAAAATAAAAACAAGAAAAACAAGGATCACAAAATTTTGAATGAAAAGACGCCTTTTTTATTGATAATGATAAAAGATTGTTCGCACACATAACAAATAGGGCCCTACAAATAAAGATCACTATGCTCCGGGCAGAGCATAGGGCAATACATTAATCAAAACAAAGCAATTACTCTTCATAGGTCACAGAGATAACTTCTTCCACTGTCCAATTCTTCAAACCCTGGCCAGGGATACATGGCTTGATCCACGCGTCCATGTTGCAGTCGCTGTCTCCTTCCTCGTCAGATACGACATTGATTGTTTCGAAAACCCCCCACCACTGGTGAACTGAACAGGTCCTTTGTAACGTGGAGCGTTTTGTGAAGAAGATGCATATGGGCTGTATCCCAATCCAAACTTGTCTTGTTTATTGGGGACGCTTACTACTTTCCCCCATCCTTGTGTTGATCCGGATTCCACTACGGCTTGGGCTTCCCTATATGACGACATGGCAACTTCTGGAGCTTTGACCTCGACCAGCGCCTTTTCCTTGATTTGGACAGTCTCAAAGGCCTGGCACAATGTTTCTTGAATTTCACCATCGACTTCCATAAACTTAAATGAAGACAGATGGCTCACCATGATGTCTTCCTCTCCACAAACAGTCACAATATTTCCATCCACCATGTACTTTAACTTCTGGTGTAAAGTCGATGTCACAGCTCCTGTTGAGTGTATCCAAGGCCGACCCAAAGGCAGCTATAAGTAGGCTGGATATCCATGATGTAAAAAAATGCTTCAAACACCTCCGGGCCTACTTGGATAGGCAGAGTTATCTCCCCAAAAACAGACCTTCGGGTTCCATCAAAAGCTCGCACAACCAAATCACTAGGCGTACAATAAAGACCCTGATGATCAATCTTCATCAACGCTTTCTTTGGCAACACATGTAACGACGACCCTGTATCAACGAGGATGTGTGACATCACTGTTCCTCGGCATTCAAGTGAAATATGCAAAGCTAAGTTATGGTTTCTTCCTTTCGATGTCAAATCACGATCAGTGAATCCCAACCCGTTACATGCATTGACATGGGTCATCACTCCTTCCAACTGATTCACGGATATCTCTTGAGGTACATAAGCATTATTCAAAACCCTGAGCAAAGCATTCCTGTGAGCTTCAAAACATAATAGCAATGACAAGATGGAAATCTTTGAAGGCGTCTGTTGTAAATGATCCGCAATTTTATAGTCACTCTTTCTTATCAAACGCATGAATTCCTCTGTGTCCTTCAGCAAAGCTTCCTTTTCTCTGGTCTGAGAGCTTTCTTCTGCCACTACCTTCCCTTTACCTTTATCGGTCCTTTCTGCAATTACTTCGGGAGGTGTAAACACTCTCCCACTTCGAGTCATTCCTCCAGCTCCCACCAAATTATCAACAGAATCCAACGACGAACCCTTCAGTTTCTGGTTTTGACCATTATAGTAGACCTCGGCCCCATAGTTCCAAGGGATCGCTTTAGAGCTCTCATAGGGTACAGGCCGTGCCTTTGTGAATATAATAGTTGGCCTTGCTGGAGGCGCAGAAATTGTAATCGTTTTGTATGGGATGGAGATGGTGGCCACCTCATCCTTATCTTCAATGACTACCTCTTCAACATTCTTCTCACATATTCTATCAAATTGCAATAGACTGTCATCCATCATGCGTTGTATATGGTTCTTCAGATTCTGACATCCTTCAGGATAAATCAAACAGTCTTCACAATCCTCTCCACAGCCCGGGAACACCCCTCCTTCTAACAACTTGCTCTTCACAAAACCTAACGGTGTCTTCAGATTCTCCACATTGGACACCAAGTTCAGGCCTTCTTCACTGACAATAGCATTCACACCATCACCCCTACCATGGTTAGGCATGTGATTTTGATCTACGTTTGACGCATCTTAATTGAAGTTGATAGCCTTACTATCAACAAGGTCTTGTACCTTGTGTTTGAAGGCTTTACAATTGTTGATGTTGTGGCCGTGGGGCACCAGAGTGGAATTCACACCTAGCGTTGGCGTCATACCCGGGAGGTGGTTGGCCAGTTAGAGGTGTCATTGTCTTTTTCTGGACCAACTGTAGTTGAATTAAGTGTTGTAATAACTGAGCGTAGGGCATCAGTGGTGTGTCAAAGTGCCTATCCATCAACCTTCTCCAATCTTGGAACTGCCTTGGTGCATAATTTTGTTGTTGAGGTCGTTGTTGTTGTTGCTGACGTGGTTGTTGTTGCTGAGGCTGTACCGCCGGGATGGCAATACTAGCTACTTGTGGTGGTTGCTGATAATACGGTCGTTGTTGATGTTGATTCAGATATCTATTTCGATTGTTAAAGCCGGACACTGCATTTGTCTCGTTATCTTTCTTCTTCGCACCAAAAATCTTTCTTCCACCTCCAGATGAGGTCCCTTCTCCCGCTTGTATCTTTCCTATTTTAATATTGTTTTCAACCCTCTCGCTGGTAATAATCAAGTCCGAAAAGCTCCCAGACATGCTGCTCACTAACTCATCATAGTAAATTCCTGGTAATGTGGCCACAAATAGATCAATTAGTTCTCTCTCCACCATGGGAGGTTGAACTCTAGCAGCAAGCTCTCTCCATCTCTGTGCGTATTCCTTGAAGCATTTGTTACTCCTCTGTGATAAATTCTGAAGTTGCACTTGGTTTGGCGCTAAGTCACTGTTGTATTGGTAGTGCTTAACGAAAGCCTCTGCCAAATCCCTCCAGCTTCTGACATTAATTGGCTCTAAGCCCATATACCATTCGAGGGATGGTCCCGACAGACTATCTTGAAAGAAGTGCATCAACAACTTCTCATCATCGGAGTACGCAGACATTTTTCAGAAATAGGAACGAAGATGCACCCTTGGACATGTTGTTCCTTTGTATTTATCGAAATCTGGCACCTTGAACTTTGGAGGAATCCTAAGTCCCGGAATCAATAATAGGTTTGACATATCCAGACCCATAGTATTTTGGCTTTCAAGGCTTCTCATCTTTTCCTCTATCACCTTGAATCTTCTATCAGTGTCGGGTTGCAATCCTTCCCCAATATCTCCCAGAGAGAAGATGTCTTCTTGATCATCTTGTTCCCACTAGGGACCGTTGTTACCTTGTACAGGGCCCATTGGAACTGGGATGGGAATTCCAGTTTGGTTTCCTCCGCCCGGAGGGATAACCATTGGGATGGCACTTACCCGTGGCGTACTATTTTCTGGAGGAGGTGGTACAGCAGCGGTTCCACCATGTAGGACCCCACTTCCATCAACTCTTGACACCAGAGGTTGCAAAAATGTCCTTAATTGTTCTTGGCCATTGGCTACGCCCTGCATCATGTCCATAAACTGCGCCATCCTCTCGCGAAATTCCTAAAGCTCGAGCTGAACTTGCTCCATAATTCTTTGCTGATTCCCCCTCGTAGAGTACATGTGGAATGTCAGGTCTGCTATCCTGTGAACTGCTAGAAGAAAACCACATAGAGATAAGATTAATGGTCCCAAGAACACCTGATATGCAAAATGATGCAAAAGATGCAGAATGCAGACATGTAAATATGTTTCAGGGAAATTTCCCCCTCGATTCTAGTTCCCAGAAAAACAAAGCAACCATGAAAAATCCCACAGACAAGTGAATAGAATAACAACTCCTCATATAATAACAAACCAACCAACAATGTGTATACATCAGCTGAGTACAAAATAGCGATGACCTCAATCAACAAGCATGATGATGGTCGATACAAAAGCAAAACAACAAGATACAACGAAAGATAATCAAGCTGAGTGCCGAGACCGGAAATCCTCTAGCAGCTTCCGCGTCTTAGGATGATCTGGTCTGGCGAGCAGACCCTGTATGAGTTGCTCTCGCCGGCTGATGGTGCGTTGTAGACTATCAACATGGTCGTCCCAGGCTCCTTCTCCGAAACATGCTTCAAGTCTGCTTCTTTTGGTATCTGCCCTCAATCTACATTCCTTCAGGTCTGTGATAGCTTGGCTCAATCTATGCTCGCTGTGATATCTAAGAGCTTCTTCCGCTGAGATCTTCTTGTCTTTTGCTCTGAGTTGACTCTTCAACTTGGTGATCTGTTGTTTCAGCTTATCCTCTCGCTCCTTGTTGTTAGTGAGCGTGGCGTTCCATATTGATTCAAACTTAGAGATCTATAAGTAAGCCTTGTTCAGATCCTTCTTCTTGGTAGCAAGCATACTGTAGACATCGTTCAAATCTCGGCCTGCGCGTTCTCTGTCGCCAGTCTCCTTTGTCAAGTCTGTACCTAGCTTGTTAACAAGTTCAATCTGTCTCTTGAAGGCACGAACAACATCAATCTTCTCACTTCGAATTTGGATAATTTCTTTCTCTAATTCTTCATTTGCTCTTTTCAACTCTTCTTTTTCACGTAACAGTTAGTTGTACTTCTGAATATCCACGGTAGTGGGATCTTCAGGCATGACGGGGTACAAGGGCGCAACTGAGGGAAATGTCATTAGAGACTTAGCAGCTCTATCCTTAATCCAAACCACGTAGGGGTCATAAGCTCGATTGTTGCTCTTTCCTAACATTGCCTTACCTCGTATGTGAATGTTACTCCATGCATACTCCATTCTAACCAAAGTATTAGCTTCCAGCAAGCCTGTGAGATACATAGATTCCTGTATCTCTTCTTCCTTAGGAGGACTCTTCAAAGCATATCCAAATTGTCTAATCAACAAAGAGGGATTATAGTTAATACAACCCTTCCTTCCGACCAATGGGACATTCGAAAAACCACTGCAACTATATATGATTTCAGTGCCAAGTATGTCATGATCAAACCATACGATGTTTTCTGCAGAAAAACCCATTAACCTAGCAGACCAATCTGACGTGCCAGCAATAGCAACAAATGGACCTATCTTCGGAAGGTGACTGGAGAACCATCTATATAGCATGGGTACACAACAAGACACATTTTTACCTCTTCGTTTCTCGTTCTTGTAATGGATGGAATGATAAACATCTCCTAACAACGTCAGCATTGGATTCCCTTAAGCAAAGATATAGAAAGCATACGTATCCACAAAGTTTGGCAAGTTGGGAAACAGAATGATACCATATATGCAGAGAGCGAGAATGGCATTGAATACAATCCAACAACCGTCTTTTCTGCACTGTAAAGCCTTGTCAACCAGAACAGGTAGAGGAAATCCATACACTCCATTCAGCTTGGTCAATTTTCCTGAGAACTCTGAGGCATCAAGAAGAAGAATTGAAGCAAGCCTAGCTAGATCAGGTTCAGCATCATCATGGTAGAAAGGCATCTGATCCAATACTGGAACTCCTAGTAACACAACATACTCTTCCAATGTCGGCGCCAGGACATAGTCAGGAAAAATAAAACATCTCAACTGAGGGTCGTAAAACAGGAACAGAGCATATAAGCCATTCAACTCGAACACTGAAGGCTTGCACACCAAACTGAGTAACTTCCCATAGGATTCCTTGAACTCTGCTTTCACCTTCTGATCTGCTAAAGCAACCAAACTCAACAAGGAACTAATGTCAGGAGAAGGGAGCTTGTAGAAAACTGTCTTCTTCTGAGACTCCATGTCAGAACAGGAACAAGATCACTAGAATCGGGGATGAAATATGCACCTGCAACACAGATACATGTTAATGATATGCAAATGAAAATACAAAATGCATATGCAACAGGGGATCAAGATTGTTGTGTTGTAGTTTGAGACGATCGGCGCTTCACTTTAGTCATAACCAAACATTGACATTAGGACCCCTTGATATCAAATCCAAACTATAAAGAACCGGGTAGTCTGAAAGTTAGAGTTTCCTGCACCCCCACCCCTCTCACAGGTAAGGACCTATCCACTGACAAGGTTTGGCATCCTATGCATTCATCAGCGTCACAGACTTTCTAGAAATGATGATACGTTCACCATTTCTAGTTTGGCATCATCGTCTCCTAAAGAGGCCTCACTTAGCTGACTCACAAGTGATCGGTTCCCAGAGTCGACAATCCCCAGATCCAAAATTCCTTCCAGCCCAAAGGGCCAGAAAGAAAATCGTCAAAGAGAATCTCGTATGAGCACGAATTTCATGGCTAGCTGGTGCATGCAACGCATACAGGCTCACCACTACTTTCCACTTTTAAAGCTAAGTCTATACTCAAGCCTGGGTTTGGCTTATCTCTCAACAGAATAATCCCTCCCACAGCACAGCAATAATGAATCATGCGGAAAGTAAAATGCGGAAAGCACATAAAGAAAGATAAAGCACATATGTGCACACCCCAAAAATAAATAAACAAGCGCTAGGATTGACTCACATAAGGGATATTCCAGTCCCCAGCAGAGTCGCCAGCTGTCGCTACTGCGAAAATCGAGGCCGGCAATGACAGAAGAGTCGCCACCGTGTGTTATTTATCCCAAGAGAGGGAAAGGAAACGCTCATAGAAAACCTAACGAAAAGAGGGATAAGATTGGTCATCAAAACCAAATCTCGGGTTCGGGAGTCGGTTACGCAAGAGGAAGGTATTAGCACCCCTCACGTCCGTCGTACTCGACGGGATCCACGCTTGTTGTCTAGTCTAAAAGGGTGATTGAAACTATTTAACTACATGCTTAAGAACAAAAGAAAAAGAAGTGACTCGGAAAAGCGATGGCGCTTTGTGCCTACGTATCTCATCTGGAATGAGAAGTCAGAGTCAATGTAGTTTGGCTAACTGCGGGTGAAAGGGGGGAAGGTTGCTCGCCAAGACATCGCCATCTTATGCCTACGTATCTTCATCTGGTATGAAAGATCAGAGCAAACGTAGTTCGGGCTAAAGGGGAACACAAGTTTGTTCAACTTGTTTTTTAGGCCCGAGTAGGGTTAACAAGTAGTTCTAGCAGTTGGTGTATGCAGCTCGAGCATGGGAGACTTAGGCATTACCGTTTGCGATAGAACTAAGAGTTAACAACACTCTTTTTTTTTTTTGAAAAAAAGATTTTCCTGATTAGAATCCCGAAGGATGAAAAAGGTTTGAAATGTTTTTGTGTTTTTTAGAGGAGAAGTGTTTTTGAATGGTTTGCAATTCATATCGCACTAGAGACTATGACTTAGGAGTGAATGCGTCGCATATCACCCAAAGGGTGCTATACTAAACATTCAAGCCATTGAAGAGAAACTCCTCAACAACTCTTTCCTAAGTGCTTAAGGCTCGTAATGTACAATAATCATTAACCTTTATTAAGTGTTCTATGATTGTTTTGAGATGAGAAGAGAAAGACTCAAGCTAAGGGGAAACTGGACTCTAAAGTTATCATGCACAATACTCCTAAAGTCGGGATGAAAGGGAATGAAACTATCCTAATGTTATCATGCATAGGATTGAACACCTAATGTCTCTCCTACTCCCATCTTAAACGGAGGGACTGGGAATCCTAGGTGGATCATGGAACGAGGCCAAGTAAACACTAAATAAATCAATCGCAGATGAAATGAGAAAGAAGTAAAAATGACGAATTCGAAATTAAAAAAAAAAAGAAAAAAAAATGATGAAATAAAATAGAAAATAAAATAAAAAAACATGGAAAATAAAATAACATATTAAAATAATAAAAGATGATTTTTTTTGGGTTTTTATAAAATTTAAAACTATTTTTAAAATAAATAGAACAAATTAAAAAGAAAAGAAATAAAATAAAGGAAATAAAATAAACATGTCATAAAAAAAATGAAATGCCTACACTAAGGGTTGAACCCTTGACCAATGAGTTCAAGACTGAACATTAAACCAGCCCAACCACTCATACACATGTGAAACATAATGGAAGACGAAGAAGAAATCATAAGACATGAATAATAAATGGATAAACGCAAAAAAACGCCCCCAACAGGGGTTGAACACGGGACAAGGGCAATGCAAGGCGAAGCTTTAACCACTAGGGTGGCAATACATCCGTGTATTAATGCCACCCCATTAATACAAGTACTAAAAACATGCGCGTTTTTGGGCAAAGGCCAGGGCAAGAACAAAGCAAAAACATGAAATACGATTCGATCCTAACTCTCTCAATTCTCAACCAAATTCTAAGAAATTAAAGTCTATCTCGCCCAATTTTTCACAAGGAACACGATGGTACTGACCATTTTTCCAACTGATGCACACATTGTAAAATACGAATGAACACGCAAGTAAGACTTTTGAAAATGCATTTTCCAGTTTTTAGATCCAAACAGATGCAATTAAAGGTGGAAAATGATTTGAGCAAGTTACAAATATGGTATTGGGGGAGTTCTAACAGAAACAGACATTCAAAATACAATGGATCAAAAACAAGCATGTGAGTTGCAAGGGATGAACATGATGTGAGCACAATCCAAAACAGCAAGGCCACAAGAGAGTATCATTGGTATTTCAATGCAAATTGATGAATTCCAATCAACATACAAGCACAAATGCCACACTGATTTAGCAACATGAATGACACGGCTTGATCAAATGAGTTAAAGCAGTTCATCCTAATCAATAAGTTCTAGTTTTCAATAAACAAACTAACTGCTGAACCTACCCTCAAACAATGATATCCACATGCTCAAACTGCACAATTCAAGCCTTGTCTTCTTTCCATCAAGCATCAGTTAAAACAAAGGAACCTAAACAAAATTCTAATGGAAATCTGAGTTGGTTTTTCTCTCCACAAGAACTGGACAATGTGCTGAATGAGAAGCCAAGCACTCAAATATTATGTTGTCAATGTTTGAAATATCAGTCTTGTTATGGTTTCAACAAGGCACTTCATAACAGCAAGCTAGAACAACAATACTCACACAAAGGAAACCTCTAAGCACTGAACTAGACTCTACCTAGACCACCTAAAACTGATATCATGATTAGTAAACCCTGCTGCACATGACAGATCCACCAAGTGACAAAAATCTAACCACACATTTCAATGACAGTAACAGCTTGTTTACACAATGTCAAACACATTACCTTCATGACAGTACCAACCTTATATCCCATGACAGCTCCAAACTTGATCTTGCCAAAACCACACACTAATTCAAAAACTGTCCCATAAATGAAAAACCAAAATCTTGCCAAGCACAAACTCAATTCTAACCAAAAATGTTCAGGCAGCCAACAATGAATTGGAAAATTAAAACCTCAAAACAAAACTTGCTAACTCAATGTACTTAGAGTCTTGACAAAAACATATGCAGCAATAAGTTCTTGACATTATGCATCATCAATCCAAAGTAAAGCGAATAACATAGGTTGAGTGACTTAAAACAAAAGAAGTTTCAAAAACATGATTATGGAAATGCGTCATTGTTCAAAAAAGCAACCAAACCAGCCTGTCCTACTTAACATGATAGTTGACAGAAAATGAAGCTAAACCACATGCTTTTCAAGCCAAGAAAACTCAATCGACACACCAGCGGGTTTGAAACAACTTGACAAAGTTGAATGAACTCATGCAGAACTGTAGACCAACAATTTTATCAGACAGGCTATGAATTAATCCAAATAAACCTCAAAATGTCAGAGTGAATTCTGATGAGAAATTCAAAATGGCAAACACCAACAACAAAACTGGACAGCAGGCCCATCATCAAACCACAATGTTAATCTAAAATTCCAGGAGCAGAACAGGCCTATGACAGTCCAACTTAAAATTAAAACACACTCCTCAGATGGAAACCAACAGTAAGCAATCTCTTATCATGTGCAATATGCCTTTAGCAACAACTATGAGTTAACCAGCTCTACTCTAATAGCAGTCATGAATATCACCAAACTAAACCTCTATCCTAGATTAAACAACATAGGGCTTACAACCTAACTTCAAAGCCCTAAAGGAAATCCCAAGGCTGAGCAGAAACAAACACTATCACTACAATGCGCAGGATATCATGACAAATAGTTAACAACCTTGAATGCCTTACCATGGCCTGATGAAAGCTAGCTTCAAACACTCTGTCAACAGTCCCTAAACAAAGAACTGTCAAACAACTCTAAACCAAAACCTGGATGAACTGCTAAAATGATATGCCAATCTTGGCAGCAAGAGTTGACAAGTTCAGCCTTCAAGAACAGGTCAAATACAACATTGTTGCACCCCAAAATTTGCTCAACCTTGAGTTTATGTTCCATTGTATAGCATGTCATAGTTCTAGCATCTGCATAATAATTGGATTCAGTTCTCTGGATGGTGTTCCCCAAGCGAGGGTGCAGTTTATTTCTGCGGTTGGCAAATTTTCGAGTTTATTTTATATTCAACCGTCTTTTACCTTTGAATGTTTGAAGGTCGTTCGCTCTTCAACCCTTCAGGTCCAAGCCGTTTGAATAGGGGCAGCTGTTGCACCCCAAAATTTGCTCAACCTTGAGTTTATGTTCCATTGCATAGCATGTCATAGTTCTAACATAGTTCTAGCATCTGCATATCATAGTATTAACATTTAACATGGTATCAAGAGTGAGATATAAAAGAGAAGAGCCTAATCAGAAGATCATACAAGCTAGAGAAGCCACCAAGGCCATCAGTCAAAGATTTGGGTGCTTAAAGAGTTGCATTGGTTGTACAAGGTCTATCTCCAAGTGTGAGGGGTTTTGTGAAGAGTCTCAGGGGTCTGTGAAGCTTTGATCAAGGGTATGAGATGTGAATAGAGCTTATTGAGTCCCTAGAGAGCCAAGAAGGAGCTTAAGCAAGCCATAGAATCAAGTTCAAGAGTTCTGATTGAAGTGCGTGCAATTAGGGTTTTGTCTGAGTAATCCTAGCTCAAGGAGAGTGTTTGAGAGGCATCAAAGCCTAGCTCTAGATCATTCTAGCCATGAAATGATATGTTGAAGCATATGTGGTGTTGTGCCAAGAGAAAATCAAAAGAATCAAGAAGGATTGAGGGTGACAAGACAGGGTTCCAAGGGTAAAATCCCCTGTTTTTCACTGAACTTCCAAGCCTTCTAAGTCAAGATGTGAGCTTCAAGTGACTTGGATCTCCACATGAATGTTGTAGAGGAGGTTCATAACTTTAATTTTAGTACTAGAAGTCCTCAAGGGGATTTATAAAACTCAAGTTATAGCCCAGACAAGTTAGGGGTCCTCAGAGGCATCTGAAATTTAACTGTGAAAGTCACTTGACTTCCAAGCAACTTTTGAGCTAGAAGGAGTTTTCAAATGGATTCTTGGCAAACATGAGAGATATTCCTTATCTTCTTAGCTTTCCAAAAAGTTATAGAAGTCCTCATTTGGATTTGTGGAGCTCAAGTGATGAGTTGTACAAGCCAAGGGTATTTTGGGAAAGTGAGATTATAGGTCCTTTTTGAGCATAGGTCAAAATCTCCACGTTCCACTCTTCAGATGAAAAAGCGTTCAGCACGGAATGTGCTTAAAATGATGTTTTTAGGTTAAATAAGTCATCATGGTAGATTGATCGGCTTATTTCAAAAAGTCACTTAAAATGGCCCAAAAAAGGGGAATAAGTCAAATAAAGTGGTGAAAAAAAATCAAATTTTGGGTTAGAGGTCATAAACATGTCAAGTGAATACTCATTTTGAGTAGAAATTGCATTCTAAAGACAATGGCATTGGCACATTTTTGAATTGAGCAATAATTTCATGACTTGCTTTGTAAAAGTGGTTACTTGAAATGTAAGTCACTAGTCCAAACCACTTAACAAGGCATTTGGAAGGCTATTTTGGTTAGAAACTTCCAAGGGAAGAAACATGAACAATCTAGAAACTTCCAAGGGAGGATACATGAATGTCGCTACTGCGAAAATCGGCGCCGCCTAAACAGAAGAGTCGCCACCGTGGGTTATTTATCCCAACGGAGGGAAAGGAAATGCTCGAAGTAAACCTATTGTCCCTACGTACTTTCACACAGAATGGAAGATCAGAGGTTACGTAGTTCAGGCTAACTACGGCTAGACAGGGCGTTCTCACACAGGAGTGAGAGATTTAAGTTGGTTTGAAAGGTACGGGAACCTAAGGGAACTAAAGCTACGGTCTGGTCTCGACTGCGCAAGGGCAAGAGAAAAGGAAAACAATCAGTCGTCAGCGGGAAAGTCTCAATCGCACAGCAGCGAGAGAACAGAGAGGTTAGTTGTTAGTGTGCTCGCTAGGATATCGCATCCTATGCCTACATATTCTCATCAGAGAAAATCAGAGCGGCTGTAGTTCAGCTAACTACGGGTAGAACGGGGACCACAACACAAATCTCATTTTATTAATATTCGGAAAATTACAATGATAACCTCCTAAAAAATCATACCCATCTATCATGGAAAATCTAATGGAAAATAGTCCCCTAACAAGTGGACATTTAAATCTACTTCTAAAAGTGTAAAAAGTCCCCTAACAAATGGACATTTAAAACTACTTCTAAAAGAAAAGTGCAAAATAAACTCTAGGTAGAAATTATATCCTAAAAAGAAAAATAGTAAAATATTATCATTTTTTTTATATCACTATATTTTCTATTTTTTTATTTTTATATTACATATTCTTTTCTTTAAAAAATCTAAACAAATGAATATAAAGAAAATAAAAACAAAGGGGGGTGCAAACTGCAGCTAGGGGTGCAGCCAGCAGAAAATAAAAGAAACTGGGCCCAGCCCATAAGTGCATTCAGAAAAAAAACAGAAACACAAAAACGGGGGGTGCAGCGCAGGGGCGTAGGTGTGGCTGGAAAACCGAAAAGGGCCCAGCCCATCAGACCAAACAAAAAAAACGGAGGGTGAATCATCCAAAACGGGGGTGTACGGATGAAACCAATGGGCCCAGCCCAATCCATTGCCCTCTCTCCCTCTCGTTCAAGCCCTCAGAAACCCTAGTTCCTCTTCTCCTCCCTCTCTCCGCCGTCACCTTCAATCTCTACACACCTCTCAGCCAAACCCTAACCATGAACGGAACCTCACCCTCACTCTCTCCTACTTTCATCATCCTCAAACACCAATCAACCCTAACCTTCCATCTGATCCAAACAATCAACACGTTCCCTCAATCAAAACCGTAAACAGCGAAATCAACAGCCAAACGTGCCTGAATATCTCTTTGGAGGAAGATTCTGGAAGATGAGATGGGAAGGACTTGAATCACGATGAGACAATCCTGAGTTGCATTGGAGGAGATCTTGAGTCGCGCTGAGAGATCTTGAAGTTTTCTGGAAAGAGCTTGAAGAACAGATGAAGATCCGTTGAAGATCTCTACGAGGAAGAGGAAGATCTATGATGCATGTTCTTGAAGGTTCTTTGAAATTTGTTGGTTGAAGAGATGATCCAGATCGCGAAGATGAAGGATCGTTGAAGATGTTGTTGCTAAATCTGCGAAGAATATGAACATGCATGTGAAGATCTAACACTTCTTGTTGAAGGTTGATCGAAGACGTTGAAGGTGTTCTTCGATAATCTGGAGAATGATGAAGATTGTTGATGATCGGCGATGAATCTTGGTGATTCGCTGGAAAAGTGATGTGGAGGTTATTGGTTTTCGGGTAATCAGTTAATGAATATGATGAACTTCAAATGAGGATTTCTGGAAAAAATGATTATTGATGATGATTTCTGGAAATCGGTTGATGAACATGATGTTGTTGGTGAAGATCTGATGATCGTTCTCTGGAAAATCTGATGAGATTTCTATGAAGATTGTGATGGAAAGATGCAGATTCCGGTGAGTTTGAGAACTCCGGCGACGGTTACCGGCGACCGTTGCGGCAGCTGCATGGCCGACGGTGGGGTCTCCGGCGAGGGCCACTTGGCATCACGCATGCAAAGGGAGAGGGAGAAGTGAGGACACGTGGTGGGCGAGGTGGCAGTGAGAGAGAGGGAGAGTCTGAAATGAAACGTGGCGTGTGGTGAGGAAAAAACGTGGCAATGAAGTGGGTGACAACGTGGAGTGAAGTGGGACCATCTGAGAGTGAAACGTGTGGCCTTATATAGACTGACACCTGGACTGGGGTTGTGGGCCTCCAAAGCTGACACACGGCCCATTAAATGAGACTCAGACTAATTAACATGATTAATGAACAATTAACACTTGATTAAACCTAAAACTACAATTAAATGTAAAACGGAAATTAAAACAGTAATTAACCTAAATGAAAATTAAAACAAATCTAATCCTAATTACTTCTAATAACCTCAATTAAAATCTAATTAAGACCCTAATTAACTCTACCAATTAATATTCTAAAAACCTTTAATATCTATTAAACTTCTAAAAACG
>CAWUDS030001600.1:0-10000 GCA_963859935.3 Lathyrus sativus
GTTAAAAAGATAAACATATATAAGGATAAAAGATCACTATGAAAGATATTTGTTTCGTTCGGGAATCATAAATGGATGCTTAACTTCTATGAACGAATAAGGAATGAATACAGTTGGATAAATGGTGATCTTGAACTGTGGCTCTAGTATCTTTTAGGTGGCGTGGGATGGAATCACATGGTTATCATTCTAACTCCCAAGTCAATTAAAGATTCAAACTGAGTATAATGAAAGTGTAGACTAGAGATTGTACCTTTCTCTTTGCATATGAACTATTTTATACTTTGGATCGAGTATATTTGATTTTAGATGGATTATGCCTTGGTCAATTGGGACTTTAGTCGGTCAAGAATATTGCCCCTAAGGCGTTTCCAGGAACTGAAGAAGCCGATGGAAGCCTTAAGTATCATTCACTGACCTCTATGCCATGATTCGATGCAAAATGGAACTGAATCACTTGGGATCAATTTTGAAAAAGTAATGGGGAACATGCACATTTAATGTGGTTCTATCATTGAAGCACTTCGTCACCCATTCCTTACATGTGTACTAACGTGACCAACTAGGGTATGACATAGTTTACATAGTACTTTAATGCACTTGAGTTGGCATGTATCCCTGAGTAGAAATCTACTTGTTGATCTCATGATTCCTTCACATAGTTTTGTTTTTTTAGTTGCACTTAAATCTTTGAAATTGGTTGGATGCACCAACGTATGACTGTATGGATACAAAAGTAGCAGATGTTTCTTCGGCTTTGAGTATTGAGGCTCCCTATGCGATATTGACATTGTGGTCGAAGATCCTTTGAAATGGTTGGTTCTCCTAGTACCAGAGGAGAAAAAGATATGCAACTCCTTTGATGATTGCGTGGTCCCGTTTTACGAGTGTGTGTGTTTACAAGAATACGATTTTGGCTTCCCTTTTTTGAATTTGAGCTAGCTGTCATGAAACATTTAAATATTTCCCCTTCCCAGCTTCATCCGGGGTCATGGGAATATACAAGGGTCTTCTAACTATGTGCCGAGTAGAAATCATGGAAGCCCTCTCTTAAGTTATTTATCAATCTTTTTTTTCGTATGAGTCATACTTCTCCTGATAACTTTTGCAATTATGGAATTCTTCACCTTCAACCAATCATTCCTTGGTTCGGCCCCTTATGAATTGGGGTGATTTCCTTGGACGTTTCACATTGTTGAAGTCCCTCACCCCTACAACTCGCTCTGTTTTCTTTTATATCCCTATCGAATCTTATCAATACTGTCGTATTTCATATCTGAAGTACTAGTCTAAGATTCAATTTATTTTGGGATGTTAGCTCCTATTGTACCCATCTAAATTTTCTTTCTGCATGATTAACACTCCAACACCCAATTCAGTTCAAGATTCAAGGTTCTTTATAATGAAAGTGGATATCAGAGATTATCTTACTCTTATCATATGAGCTATTTTATACTTTAGGTTGAGTAGAGTGGATTTGAGATGGAATGAACCTTGGCCAATTGAACCTTCGGCTAATTCCAAACAATATTGTTATTAGATATAATGGGGTTTTCACTCTTCTTATTATAACATATACCAATTAGTTAACTCCTTACACTTCATAATATATCCAACCAAAGTCTCACCAAAACCACGCCTCTTCATAACATTCTAATCAAAGCTATTAAAATTTTGTTTTGTTGATATTCATTTTAACGCCACCTCCTCTGCGTGACTTAAAGTCATGCGTTTAAGAAAATGGAAAATGTTAAACACAATCATCACATTCTTAAGCATAAAACTCTTCATAACATAAATATATTGGATAAAAGATATGCCTTTGTAGAGAAAAACTTTAAGTATGTTATCAAACAATTTTGAGAAATCCTTATAAAAACACATTACATAAAGCGATAGGATGTGTACCCTTCATTCATACTCATAACACTTTTAATTGTTTTATTTTATTATTGTTTCTTTCTTTTTCTTGACTCTAGTATCAAATGATGACTCCTTCAGCACCTGCATTAAACAAATCAATTTGAAATGTCCATAATTTTATTGGTTAAATGTAACATATATTGAGTGTCTCAAATGTGTTCAAATATTCCTTGAAATCTTAAGTGATAAAGAGAAAGGAAACATGTTTTTATATTACACAAGCTAAAGATCATCTTGGAAGTTTACGGAGGCCAATAGTGGGTATGGTTGTCGACGAGTTTGCAACGACAATTGTCAAGTCAATTTTGGCATGCGATTTGATATGTTGGGCATCATATGAAGTCCAAGAAGTTTTCGTGTATCGGCCTTGGTTGTTTTTCCTTATGAGTTAGTTATTCAATGAGTTATGTTTTGAGAAGTTATAAATATGTATCGTCATCATTCTTTTCTTTACGGCCTTTAGAACTTTAAAGTTCAAGATGAACAAAAGGGTTTGGAAATCCTAGTGGTAATCTTAGAGAAGTAAAGACAAATTTTTAAGAGTATGTTCTTGGAATCTAGGGGGATTAAGGAACACTTCTAAGCACTTTGGACTTACGTGATTCATATATAAATATTTGGAGTGATCGTTGAACACTTAGGCATAAAATAGGGTTTGTTATTGGAAAATTGAGTGACTATTTTATTGTAACTCATTTGAAATCTGTTGTAACAACTCATGAAAAGTTGCTCTTTCCCGCAAAGTAGATCATTTGATCAAAATGGGTAATCAAATTATTGTGTTTCTTGTCTTTTATCTCTTTCTGCCAAATTAATTTGTTGTCTAATTGCAAAGAGAGTTATTTTTTGTGAATGCGATTAATTTTAGTTGTAATTGTTCTTTGTTCCCACACGTCATGTTTCTTGGTGTGATTGAACATTTCAATTTCACAAGAGAGAGAGAATAATGCAACTTGTGTAGCGTTTTTTCGTGATACATTAGACATATACTTAGGTGCATTCTCACGATCTCTTTTCAAGTTGAACTCACAATTTCATTTCAACTATAAAGGTGTGTTTGGTTCAAATAAGGGTGAGCGGATGGTAGAATTTTCAATGAAGGAAAGGGAATGAGAGGGGAGGGGAGAGATTTTTTTTTATTAAATTATATATATGTTTGATTCAAAAGAGGAGAGTGGAGAAGGAGAGATTTTAGTTAAAAGTATGTTTGGTTCAAGGGGATGCGAGAGATTTTATTAATAATTTATATTTTTATCCTTATGATCATATATAAGTCCTATGATATTCAAAAAAGTGAAAAATTCATAAATTTGTTTTTTCATAATATCATATGCATAAATAATTAAACACAAAATTTATATTGTTGAATAATTGAAAAAAGTTATTATTTATTATATAATGTTTAAAAAGTTAAGTACAATTGATTCACAATACAATTCTCCAAAAAAATTAAATTATATATTAATAACAATTTTAAAATTATGAAGAACCATCTAATATAATAAATAAATAAAATAACTTATTATTAATTATATCAAAATTGAGACTTTTTCCCTTCTCCAGTCTCCTTAATCTAGAGATACAAAAAATGTGTTGAACGAGTTTTGCTCCCCTCCCCTACTTCCTCTCCCTTTATAAAATTTAAACAAAACATATTTAACTAAAAATATTTCTACCCTTTCATTTATTTATCTCGAATCAAATATTATAAATGAATTCAAGTTTGACTTGAAAGTAATTCTCTACTTGCCATACAAGCACTAGCTAATATCATCATTCTCCCATGAAAGCTTTTATTAAAATAGAAAAAAATGTCTACATACCATTAAATTCTTTTAAAATGTCTCTATCTTAAAGACAATAGTTATATTGTTCATATAACAAATGCATATTTGTACATTTAAGATGAAATTTGGTGGAATTTCATTCAAATTTGTGTGAAGAATGGTTTCATAAGGGATAAACTTGATTTAGTAATTTTCTTTCATTAATAGAATTGTTATTTATGACCTATTAGAATCCTCAAAGTTTTAAATTGTTTCATATTTTATCCATAAATAAACCATGATATTCATCAAATATTTCATTTTACACCGATAAACTGTGATTTGATAAAAAAGAATTAAATTAATATAAATGTTAAATTAGTATTTTTCATTTTGGAAACTACCTACCCAATAAAGAGTTTAGTGATTTAGTCTACTTCTTTCCAAAGTTGGTTTTAGACTTCTAACAACTTAAAATTTTTCAATTATTTTAAAAACGATTTTTTATGGGATTATATTATTTTGCTTTAAAATGTTCACAATTTTTCAAAAAAAAAAATTGAAATAAAATTTTGACTCAAATAATTTTCATATAATATCATTTTAAGTATTACATTCTTTTTTGCTATAATTATTTTAGATATTAAAATTTAAAAATCAATTAAATTAAAAATTATTTTGAATACTTTTTTATAAAAAAATATTTTTAAAATAAATATTTTTAGAAAATAATTTTCTTTTGATCATATTTTAATATTTAATAATAAATATTTATACTACTATGTATAAAAAGAATTTCTAATTTATTAAAAAAATGAAATATATTCTATTTTAAAATACAAATAAAAAAAATCTTATTTTTATAAATCTACAATAAATTTGGTGATATGAGTAATATATAATTACTTATTTTAGGGTTTTAGTCTAAAAACTTTTGTCTACCTTTGAAGTTTTCTCTAAACCAGCATGGTAAAGTTTTCAAATCTAACTACTTTAATTTTTTTTTTATTTCCTAATAAAAATATAATTAATTTACTTTATAGAAAAAAAAAATCTTGAAAAAAAGACAATAACAACAACATTAGTTCACACAAAACTTCGACAGTGATAAGGTAGAAAAAATAAAAAATAAAACATACGTGTCTTGGATTCTTGTAGCTAAATCGTGCTTGCCAGCTTTACTCTTACTCGGTTATGGAGGCAACATATATAAACAAATGGAATGAAACCCTTTTCTAAATTATTAACAAAAATTCAAAATTTATTGGTTGCACATTGATTTTGCTTTCTGGGTAGGCAGATTTTTTGGAAGTTAAGATTGGTTCAGATGTCGGCGGATCCATGGTTGATGCTGATGCTGGTTTTCATCACGACCTGTACTCTTGTTGTCATCAATGGTGACACAGATCCAAGTGATGGTAAAGTGTTTTTTCTTTGATCTTACTCCTAAGTGGTGGTTGCATTGTTAGCTAGTGATAGTTGTTGTTACTGCTTTATCTCTCGTCTTTTTCTTAGGAGATTAATTTGATTTGGGTAAAGTTTACTTTTTGTTTTTGTTTCTGTTTTTTATTGGTTTTTGTCTTGTTGGATTAATGTGAAGTTTTTATTTCAACTGATCTATTACTGTTTGTTTATTCAAATTGATTTGATGAAGTTCAATAAAATGAGACTTTTTTGTTCATGGTTGATTTTCGGTTATTCTGTTTTCTCAAATTATTATCAGTATCGACGTGCCTGTGCTTCGGTGGATATTAGGATAGGAATTTTCATTATACATATTTGTGATTTACCTTGTGAATTATGAATGTTCAATGCAGCCTCTTCTTTAAGGCTTTTATATCAAAGCACGAACTCGCCGTCCCAGCTAAATTGGCCGGTCAATGGCAACAACTTCGATCCTTGTGGACAGTCATGGACAGGCATCACTTGCTCGGGAAACCGAATCACAGAAATGTACAGTAACGTTATATGACTTCGTTGATATTGGTTTTGTTTCTAGTGTCTGATGATTTTTTTTCGTTTGTTTTATTTTTTCATCAGTAAGTTACCTGGTCATGGACTAACCGGAACTTTGGGTTACCAGCTAGCCTTCTCAGCTCTGACAAACCTGTAAGTTAACGGTACCGTTCATCGTATATCCGGTTTTTCATATTTGATTACTATTATTGACACCTTGCAAGTTTTCTTCAGAGACATGAGTAATAACAATCTCGCGGGGACTTTGCCGTACCAGTTTCCTCAAAATTTGCAGCACTTGTATGTTTCTATATCTACATATTGTTACTTTGGTGTTTTTTTTCGGTTCTGATATTGAAATTCTAACATTCTTGTTACTCTATCGCAGAAATCTTGCTAATAATAATTTCAACGGAGGGATACCTTATTCTTTTTCCGATCTTGCTTCTCTTATAACCCTGTGTGTAATTATCTTGACTTCTTCTACTTCTCGTTGTATAAACCTCTTACAAGTTATCTCGACTCATTTTTGAAATTATTCTCAATAATGTAGGAATCTCGGTCACAATCAATTCCAACAAGAACTGTCTTTGAACTTTCAAAAGCTTACTTCCCTTTCTACATTGTGAGATTTCTTCCTAACATTTCAACCGTGTAAAAGTAGCGTAGTAGATGTATATCATGTTTTGACTATAATATTTTTACTGGTTTCAGAGATGTTTCTTCCAATACTTTGACTGGAAACCTTCCTCAGACGATGAACTCACTTTCGAGCATAAACACCATGTAAATGTCCAATCCCGTTTTGTTTTTTCGTTGTCGGTAATTTCGTTGTTTTGATTGCATTTGAAGTTGACTCGTTTACGTGTATGTGTGTAGGTATCTACAAAATAATCAATTTTCGGGAACCATTGATGTCCTTGCGGATCTACCTCTTGATAATTTGTGCGTCTTTTTGGTTGTTACATATAACAAGTTTGGAATATCCTTTCTTATTTTTCTGTAATTTCGTTATCTGTTGTATTTAACTTTTTCTAATTCTAAAATGTTTCTCAGGAATGTGGAAAACAATCATTTTACAGGATGGATACCAGAACAGTTGAAAAACATAAACCTACAGTAAGCATTGCGATTATCGGTAAAATCTTTAAGAAAGTATTTTTTCAGCTACGTTTTATAAACTTTAAAATGTTGAATTTAATGACACAGAAAGAACGGTAATTCATGGAGCTCTGGACCTGCACCCCCACCTCCTCCCGGTACACCTCCATTACCAAAAGACAAAGGTAGTCATCACAAGTCTGGTGGACATAACAGCCCGTCGGGTTCTGACTCAAGTGACGGAAGCAAAAAATCAGGTATAGGAGGTGGTGCCATTGCTGGAATAGTGATCTCTATCGTAGTCATCGGGGCAATAGTAGCATTCTTTCTGTTGAAGAAACGATCCAAGAAGAAGTCGTACCCTGATATCGAAAAGCTCGACAATCAGCCCTTGGCTCCTTCAAATGAAATTCATGGTCAGAATCTTGCATACTGTTGAGAAATCATTTATCAATCTCTTATGAGAAACTCTCATGATTTCGTAGAATTTCAGTGTTATTAGTCAAATTGACGTATTATTATCTTTCATAATGTAGGAATGAATTCAATGCAAACTTCGTCAGTAATTGACTCGAAGACATTTGATACTTCTGCGGCCTCAATAAGCCTTAAACCCCCTCCTAAATCGTTCGATGAAGACGAGTTTCCAAAGAAACTCACCGTAGTCAAGAAGACCGTAGCACCTCCTGCAAATTTGAAATCATATTCAATAGCTGACCTGCAGATTGCTACCGGAAGCTTCAGCGTGGATCATCTTCTCGGCGAGGGGTCTTTTGGACGTGTATACCGTGCTCAATTTGATGATGGGAAGGTATTTACTGCAAATTCACTTCTATGGTCCAGTTTGGATTAGCTTTTAGCTTATGCAAGATTCTCGATTGACATAAACCTTATGAGTCTTAACTTAAGAAAAAAGTTTGTATTAGTTTATAAGGGTTCATAAAGAAGTTAAATAAAAAAGCTTCTAAAGTAATTGAGATGCAGACGCTAATTACAACGCATACATATGCATCTGCATATTATTGGTTTTGATTCTTTCATTCGTTTCTGAAAATATTGTAGGTTCTTGCCGTGAAAAAGATAGATTCATCAGTCCTTCCCAATAATTTGTCTGATGAATTTATGGAAATAGTTTCAAACCTATCCCGTTTGCATCATCCGAATGTGACGGAGCTTGAAGGCTATTGTTCTGAGCATGGACAACACCTCTTAGTCCATGAGTTTCACAAAAACGGATCCCTCCATGACTTCCTTCACCTCCCCGATGATTACGTTAAACCATTGATATGGAATTCACGAGTCAAGATTGCTTTGGGAATCGCACGCGCTTTAGAGTAAGTTGTTTGCTAGTGTTAATAGAAGATCTCAACTTGAAAAAATTCCCGCATAAATAATGACGTAACTCTACTGACTTATCTCTTAGGTACCTACACGAAGTTTGTTCACCGTCGGTTGTTCATAAGAATATAAAGGCAGCTAACATATTGCTTGATGCTGATCTTAATCCTCATCTTTCGGACAGTGGATTGGCCAGCTATATTCCAAATGCAAACCAGGTGATTTTATAATTTTGGCTTAAATGCAATTCTGGTCGATGATTCACGATTTTAGTCCTTTGTCTAGTGAAAAATTAATTTAAACACTATAATTATAAGTTCTAACTTTTGTCTCATGTTCAGGTATTGAACAATAATGCTGGATCCGGAAACGATGCTCCAGAAGTCGGATTGTCTGGTCAGTATACTCTTAAGAGTGACGTGTACAGCTTTGGAGTCATCATGTTGGAGCTTCTAAGCGGACGCAAACCATTTGATAGGTGAAACATTCGAATACCTTTAGGCTTAAGTAACAGCTTATACACTGACATGGTTCCAAACATAACCATTTTTGAAATTATGCAGTGATGTAATGTTCTGACTTTTTGTTTTCTGATTGTTGAATCATTCCTTCTGCAGCTCAAGGTCGAGGTTTGAACAGTCGTTGGTTCGATGGGCGACACCTCAACTCCATGATATTGATGCATTGGCTAAAATGGTTGATCCTGCACTAGAAGGACTCTACCCTGTCAAGTCTCTTTCTCGATTCGCCGATGTCATTGCACTTTGTGTTCAGGTAATGTCCCAATCGTTGTGTTCAGGGAGATTTCATTGCACTTTGTGCATGCAAGATGTCTCGATTACATGGAATCTAGATCCATTTGAATGATTAATGTTGACGCATTGTTGTCATATTGTTCTAATTTTTGTTTTGTTTTGGTGCAGCCGGAACCTGAATTCCGACCACCTATGTCCGAAGTGGTTCAAGCATTGGTTCGGTTAGTGCAGCGAACAAATATGAGCAAACGGACATTTGGAACTGATCAAGGAGGACCCAACCGTGATGATCAAGAAATCCTAGACATGTAAATGGAAACAAAATCCTTGTGTTGATAGAATGGCTTAAAAGGATATATAATTTGCATATCATTTTCACTATTTCATTTTAACCCTTTGACAGTTTCTTTGAGTGAGATTGATTTGTACCATTGATCATTGAGGCTAGACAAATTATTCATGTATTTTACACAACTATTTATTTTATTGATTGTATAAATCTCAATAATTTAATTGTTTGCAAACTTTAAGCTCTTTTTTAAGGGTTAAAAAGAGGGTGAAGGGCAAAGGAAGGAAGGTCAAACTAATTGAATGCGAAGCAAATTTGGCTTGATTAGCTAAGAAAAACACAAATTATGTAGAAAGGATCCTTTTCTCAACCATGTATTTGAGATATGTAGTTGCTAAACAACCGGTCTTAGTACTCACTCGCTTTTCCCTTAATAGGGGTGTAGTTTCACTCTTGGACAGGTGGTGTTGCAGTTACCTTTTGCTCACATGTGTGTTGACATGTCTTTATGTGTTTGGATTGTACCGGCGATCTATCCCCAAGGTGCATTGGGCCGGACCAAGCGAGTTCATGTGCTTGTCATTTGATGTCCTTTTTGTGTCTAATCTCCTCTCATGTTATTCTTGGGTTGGGCGTGCTAGGGTCAACGTCTTTGAGACCAAACAAGGTTATTTTCTTTGAGACCAAACAAGGTTATTTGAGTTCACAATCCCTCAAGTATGATGTATGAAAGATTGATATGATTAAGTTAAGGCATGTTGCTTCACAGTCCCTCAAGTGTAAGGCTTAGAAGGAAAACGTGATTTAAGCTAAGTAACCATATTCTATTGTCAGCGATACTTGAAAAGGCGAGTCTCTCAAGTGAGACATGG